>JAAALK010000082.1:58866017-58934203 GCA_019279435.1 Zizania palustris
GATCTCTACTAGAAAACATAATTCTCTTGTCGGCGTCACTTGGGTTTGACGGTTTTGTAGTTACCGACAGGAAAATTGGTGAAAACCTAACAGTTTGTGGCAAACCGATATGAAAATAGTTTGGTTTGATGATTTGATAACCGGCAAGGAGATAAGGGTTTAGGCTTGATGGTGTGTGGTGTACCCCTATTTCTATGTAAGTTTTCATTATTTTCTGACGATTTTATATTAAACCTATAGGGAAATTTCGTTCTTCGATCAGTAGTGGGGTGTGTGTGTGTGTATATACTCCACCCTATGCATTCGATCGGTTGCACTACTTGACATCACCCCTGACTAGGGTCTATAGTTTCGATGAAATTTGGTCAAATTTCATGAATTTTGAGCATTTCATTTTGGTTCGAAATGAGAAATCATTTGGTCATTGAAAATCAGCTAAATCTATAGATCAACATAAGTTTAGTGGGAGGTTGTATAATTTACCACTCGTTTTATTAACACATGAATCATCTAAGTCTATGACATATAATAATAAGTGGTTGGTTGTTTACTTGTTTCATTTGCATCCTTAAAGCAAATACATTCATTATATATATATATGAAGAGAAATTTTATGGTCTTTGAGGAGGTACCATATTTTTCAGTATTAATTTTGGTACCTCCTGACACATGAGGTACCAGGAGGTACTAAAATTAACACTAAAATGTGATACCTCCGGGTACTTTCTCAAGGACTGTAAAATAACCCATATATGAAATCATGCGTATGCAAAACTAAACAAACTTTGGCTCATCAAGTGTACATAAAAATAGTTTATACAAGTTTGCACAAAAAGAGAACCACTAGACTTTAAACGTCCACGAGATATATAGATCAGCACATCTCCAATATTGAAGAGGGGAGAAAAAGGCGTATAGAAAATAGAGCGAGCTATTTTGTATTTTTGCAGTACATTGAGTGTGCCGTCTACCAAGGACGCTGGATGCAGCCAGCCGGCCGTTTCAACCAGGCTGTTCCACGCTAGCTCACACCATCGATACCAATTTACAAAAACCAACAGATGCAACATAACTTATACACGCAAATTAAAGTGATTTCTTTCGTTCCCTTCAACTTTGAGCAGCAAAAATGACACTCGTAAATTCATGTTAAAATGCCCATAGCTAGCTAGCTTGAAGTACACATGTCATCTGTACTACGCACGTTAACGCCGGTACGTTCATCCATCAGCAGCTTTTGCTCGTCAAGTAAGTTTGCCATCGTCCGTTTTACCCCCAAAATATTGAAAAAGGAATATTGGCACAATCTGACCCGTCGCACCTCATGACCTGCATGCGTGCCTGCTGCGGCTAGCCCCCCCCCCCCCCCCCCCCCCCCCCTACAAATACACGGTTAAGTCCCATCTTCTCATCACAATTCATCTGCAGTGACCATCCACCACCAAGCTAGCTAGAGAGGTGTGAGTGCTGGTGTGTGACAATGGATGAGCAGATGTTCTCCTTCTTCCCCGACGGCATCAGGGCCGTGCTTGTCGACGACGACACAAAGTTTGTGAAGTATGCATCCGTGCTCTTGTCCTTGGTGAGCTTCGAAGGTATATTTGCTACCTCTTTTGGGTCTCTCTTTAGTTTTGATTCCGCACGTACGCATCCATGCATCCATGTGTGTTCTTTATTCTATCTTTTGCATAGACCATATATATATATATATATATATATATATATATATATATATATCTCTGAAGATTATATACACAACATATTGCAGTCTTTTGTTGTGTGAGTTTTCGTCGAAGAGATCTGTGTCTCTTATTTCCGTTCTTACATGTTCGATCTAACAACTCTTTTGAGGATAAGAATTTTTCTGTTAATATATGTGTGTGTATTCTGGAGAATTATGTTCGCAAGAGTGTTTTGTTGCTTCTAAATTTTTTGATGATCTGATTTGAGTTGCAAAAAATTGAAGTGCAAAATCTGATTTTTATTTCAATTAGGTGTTTTTCCCCCTTCTCTATGGGGGTTCAGATAGAGAAAACTCCTGTCCTGCAGTCAACACTGCAACCTTGGAGGAGCAACACATCTTAATTACAGCATGGTTACTTAAAAAACCATGAAGTTTTTTATGTTTTTTTCTGTGATGATTCTGATTTCTGAATGCTTTAGGTTGAAGCATCTAGTTGAATTGAACCATGTTTAAACCACTGCCCTGACATTTATTTCTTTTTAAAAAACTATGATCTTGCTTCTTTTCCCTGAGATTCAAACTAGTCGGTTGTGCGCGCTCTCGGTTCGCGCCAAAAAAGTTTTTTTTTAAAAAAATATTAAGCTATAGATAAATTATTTTATCGTGTTTTTATTGTGAAGTACATATTGTTGCTCTCTTTTCTTCAATTATATATGTAGAGCTATTAAGATCCCCATTTTTCACAGAAAAAGACTTCAACATATAAATTTAGGCAAATTTATCTTTTTTTCATAGTCATGGAGTAAAAGAACAATTTGGTTATCCATAGTAATACATTATTAATCATAGCCAAATTTACCTTTTTTCCTCCATGGGTAAATCAAATTTAGGCTTAAGCTTCCTTGTTTAGAAAATAATGTTTGACATCATAATGTAGTATATTGTTTGTTAGTTTAGATAACATATATACATAAACATTATATATATATATATACGGAAGCGCTATTCTACACCACGTGTGTAGAATAACTATTCTACACCGACCACTTTCAGTAATAGATTTTTTCAGTAGAATAGCAATTGAGTACTACTGAGAAATCTATTACTGAGAATGGTCGGTATAGAATAGTTATTCTACACGTATGATGTAGAATAGCGCTCCCGTGTATATATATACCGCCTGTTAATTAGTAGTAGTAACTAAATTTCCATATAAAACAAACAGAAGTCTGACTCCATCTGTTTGCTGTGGTGTGCAGTGGTGGCGACCTGCCCCAACCCAAACGCCGGGCTGCGCATCCTCTCCGGCGACAACCTGAAAGACGTCCACGTCGTCCTCTGCGACGCACACAAGGTGGTAGCCTCCGGCTTCGACTTCCGCGACGTCGTCGAGACCGAGCTCCGCATACCCGTCATCTACTGTAAGCTAGCTACCACGCACGGCGCCGGCGCCGGCGCCAGCCACCGGCTGATCGAAATGTTCGAGTACCACATACACAAATGCTGTATCAATGATCGAACTTTTAAATTGGATGCAGTTCTGTCGCCGATGCAACAAGCTGCCGGCGACGAGGTGGAGTTCCTGCACCGGATCATGAAGACGGCGACGTACATCATCCAGAAGCCGCTGGACGCCGGCGAGCTGTGCGAGCTGTGGAGGGTTGTGGCCTGGCGCAAGCGCTGCCTGGAGGTAAGCACTGTGAGCGTCGTCGATGCCGGCATTGCCATGACCGCCGCTCCCGGAGGAGACGCCGCCGCCGCAGCATCAGGAAGCGGCGCCGGCAGCAGCATGCTGCAGGCCTGCGCCGGCTCCCTTCCTCTTTTGCCCGCCGGAGCCGCTGGCGGCGACGACGGCGTCGTCGTAGTGGACGAGGAGCGCGTCCACTTCAAGGCGGTGAGGTCCGGCGGCGGCCGGAAGAGGCAGCTGGGCGGCAACGACGACGACTACCGCGGCGCAGGTTCTTCTGAACCCCCGAAACAACGGGTTATGTGGACACCGCGCCTCGAGCACAAGTTTGAGAGCGCGGTGAAGCATGTCGGCATTGGTACACGCAGCATGATCCTATGCGGATACATCATACCATAATACTTTCACTAATCACCATTTCAATTAATTAAGCATGCATCATAGTAGCTGAAATTTTTAGGATTCAATTTGACCTACCCATTGGAGATTTTTTTTAAAAAAAATCAAATATGTATGTCGATTTCAAAAAATTGCAGAAGTAGCATCATTCGACACTTTAAGTGCCGACCGCCTGTTACTTTTGCAATCTTTTGAAACGAACATACATATTTGATTTTTTTAAAAAAATATTTTAAAAAAATCCATTGCAGAAGTAGCATCATTCGACACTTTAAGTGCCGACCGCCTGTTACTTTTGCAATCTTTTGAAACGGACATACATATTTGATTTTTAAAAATATATATTTTAAAAAAATCCCCATTGGAAAGGACTCAAGACTCTATATATCTAGAGAACTATAGAGTTTTATTTAGCTTCTAGATATATATTCTAGTTCAATTTTAGATATTGCATTGTCACTATTGGGTTTAATTTCACAATCTAAAGCGAGATTATTTAGAAGAGAGCTACTTAACTGCTATAGTCTTTTTCAAGAAATCTAGTTTAGACTGAATAAATCACACTTCTATGAATTTATTTCTACATTATTAATATATATACCCTGCTTATGTGGATTATTATTTTCTCTGATATATCAACCAGATGCCCACCCAAATGAGATACTGGAGCACATGAACGTGAAAGGGCTGGAAAGGCAGCATGTGGCCAGCCACTTACAGGTACCAACACAAACAAACATATATATATATACACACACACACACTCTTCTGGCTGTTTAATTTAATTATAATATTAATTGTACTAGCTTAATTTCAAAGCCACTACATTTAAGTTTCAATAACTGAAAATATTTGGACTCTTCTTCTTCAATTTTGCTTCTGTGCATTTGCATATATACTAGATTAATTA
The DNA here is from genome assembly GCA_019279435.1 of Zizania palustris. Classification (NCBI taxonomy): domain Eukaryota; kingdom Viridiplantae; phylum Streptophyta; class Magnoliopsida; order Poales; family Poaceae; genus Zizania; species Zizania palustris. Next base: position 58,870,698 of record JAAALK010000082.1, read on the forward strand.
ATGTACTGGAACTAACATTGCATGGATTAATTATCTGTTAGTAATATAATCATCTGTGCTTATCTGTATAGCATACAGTGCTAGCTGCAGTTATTGCACCACTTCATCTTTGACTGGATTTTTCCAGTAGACTTTTGCCAGGATATATATATAAATACTAGCTCACTGCAATTAATCCAAAATACATATAGTTATACCAAAGTTCGTATATATATATATATATGTACAAAATTATTGGTGAAGCTAAATAAAAAATAATCTAACTTGATAATTAACTTGTGTGTACAAAATTTCAAGCATGTAGTTTTGTATGATCATATACTTGACTATTTAATTATGTGCCAATATATGTGTGTGTGCTACATATATAACGTGCCTGAATTTCTAGCCGTCGCCGCCGCAGAAATACCGCGCGAAGCAGCAGAAGAAGGATTTGGAGGAGCGTCTCGTCCTCCAATACGACTCCATCTTCCTCAGGGCCATCTTCCCCAGTCTCAACCTCCCGGCGTACGACTATCTCACCCTCGCCGGCGCCGCCGGGCGCAGGAACGTCATCACGGTGGCGGCCTTTACCGGAAGTGAAGTTGGCGCCGCCGGTGCACCGCAGCTGTGGCGTCAGGCGGCGCCGGTGTACCCGCAGCCGCAGGGCCAGCAGCTACCAGCAGCCGAGGGAAATGTGGTGGTCCCCGTCGACAACTATGAGCCGGTGGCGGCCGTGCAGGCGCTGGCAGTGGGGGTGGGGCAGCAGCAGAGGCGGCGGCAGCATCTCTCCTCCGGTGGCAGCCAGCTGCTGCCTCCTCTCCCCGTCGTACCACAGCTGTTCTTTGGGCCATTCTCCTACCAAGGCCCACTGCCGCCTTCCATGCAGAACCATCTGAACTTTCAGGCGGCGCCGGTCTTCCCGGCGCAGGCCGTCATGGAGCAACCTGAGCCTGAGTTGCCGCTTCCATTTGAGCAACCCGTGGGTGATCTCGTCGGAGCATCTGCTGGAGGCGCCTCCATTGGTGGAGCACCTGATCACGCCGCCGCCGCTTCGTACGCAGGCGCGCTGCAGCACAACGGCGCAGCTAACACTTTCATGTCAATGGACGCAGTGTACAGCCCCATCGATCCAATCGTGGCGACCCATGCCCAGCAGGGCGCCGTTGCTGTGGCTTCGGAGGAGTACTCGGCGACGGTGACGTCGACGGCGATATTAATGGAAGCAGCATCCAACAACGCTGGGCAATTCATGCTGCCTCAGGTGGTGCCTGCTGCTGAGACTGAGATTGCTGCTTACGGAGAAGATGACGACTTCACGTTCCCTCTGGAAGCTCTCCTAGGTCTGGAGGACAACCCGTTCATGGACGTCGGCGCCGGCGATGACGATGCAGCCGAAGCCCAACTGAATGCAGACGACGGCGGCATGGAGACCCCCTGGTGGGACTTAATTCCTGAGAGCGATTTCACGATGGATGAATTGCTGATGAACAACCATGGCCCTGAAGCCCCTGATGACTTCATCCCTACCCCGAATGACGTGGACGGGATCGAGTAGTCGATCAGTTCATGGAATGCAGCAATAAACTAGCTAGTTGCACTTTAGCTAGCTAGAGAGTGCGGAAGAGATGATGGGAACTTTCTCCAGCTTTTAATAATTATGTAATTAATAATCAGGTACTCTAAACATGGATGGATGCATGCATCTTATCCATGTTGTTATGCTGGATAATTTAAGGTTTATGTTGTGTTAATTTGTGTTTTATATGTCTTGCAATTATTAACTCCTTCCTATATGATGATATCATGGCTAGCTATATGCTTGATCTGGTTAAGGGGGTGTTTTGGTTCCACCTTGCTAAATTTTAGAGACTAAAGTTTAGTTCTCTTTAGTCCCTAAATTGCTAAACATAGTGACTAAAAGGGACTAAACTATAGTCCCAAAAATTTAGCCATTTAGTCCTCATGAGGTTACTAAAAGAGACTATTGATATGGTTTATCCCTCATTAATACTCTTTGAGGTGGGAAAAAGACTATCTACGAGCATTTATTAAGAGTAGTTTGATCATTTTTCACCTGTTTTAATAACCTTTATTTAGTCCCTATAACCAAATATGTAGGGACAAAATTTAATCAAGTGAATAAGAAGAGACTAAAGGTTAGATACAGATAAATTTTGAGCCGATCGGAAGATAAGAATAGCACGGTTCCCCTGCAAATACCTAGGGGCCGGGTTACCTCTACACCACAGCAGGGTGCTCTAGTCGATAAAACAGCGTCAAAACTAGCAGCTTGGAAGAAAGGCCGGATTTCTAAGCAAAGGGGGTATGCCTCTCGGCTATTCCATCTTGCAGTTTTCACTAAGCACAATTGGCTTATAGACAGATTGATAAAATCCGCAGGAACTAACTTTCTTTGATCTGAAGGTCGTCAGCTCAACGCTTGGCCAACTGCTTAGTAAACTGGCGCTCCACCTACTCACCAATCGCGAGGCCGGCCTCTCGGCGGTCTTGGGCTGCTGAACTTAGGTTATTCACAATGGAGGTTTTATGGGGAGATTCATGGTATTAATTACCACGCCACATTAGATTTTTTGCTAACATAGCATTCAATTAATGAGGGAAGAGAAGGAAGTAGTGTTATCGTCATGACATGGTGCTAACTCGTTTCCAAGATGGATGAAACAAAATGAATCGTCTACTGAGAGTCAAATCATTTCATCAGAGAAAGGGTATTGTATGAGAGCTAGTTGTATTTAATTACACTAGTTAGCCTAGGAAATAGTAAAATAAAAATCTCCACTGAAAGAGTTATTTCATTTAGTTGCAAAACTGATGTGGACTTCTAGGAACACTATTATGAAACCCACCATTGTGCCTTAGAGGCTATGTGTCGTTCGTCTTCACTGGTTGTGGCTTCGTTGCGGCGATTCACAGGGAAAAAATTTGGTCGGGAGGTCCCTCAGTTTGCTGACCGTGAGGTACTTTCTTGGATGTTCGCAGCGTGTTAGTTAAGTGAATTCAACAGAGAAGTTGAAGAGTTATGCTACCTGCTCATGCTCCGGCTCGAATTTGCATCGTCAGCTTGCCCAAGCAGCAGCGTCTGAATTTTTGCTAATTTTAAAAATGGCATGTCTGAATTTATGATGGAGAGTTCAATCACTGCAATCTTAACATCTAGCTTATAGAAATGGTAGTGAAAAAAATTAAAATAGACGTAGTTATGTATTCTGAAGTGAATAAAACAAGTAGTTAAGTTGATCATCCCCGAAGTTGGAATGGCTTTCAAATCAGAAAAGGAAGCTTATAAGATGTATAACACCTATGCCGGCAAGGTTGGGTTCAGCATTAGAAGGAGCCACACAAAGCTACGAGCATAAGACATTATCTAGCAAACATATAGTTTGCAATAATCAAGATCATCGAGAAACCAAGTCATCAAAAGACACTACAAGGACTGATTGTAGTGCTAGTGTAGAGTTTAGAGTTAGTAGAGAGGGGATATGGACTGTGCAAAAGGTTGTACTTGATCACAATCATTACCTTGCTAGTCCAAATAAAAAGCAAATGTTGAGGTCCCAACGGAGTGTTCAAGAAGCAGACACAGACAACTATTTGGACATATAAGGGAAGCTAGGATGAAGCCATCACAAGTGTATGAGTTTATGAAATAATTTTATGGTGGAGCTGACAAAGTGCCATTCTCACAAATGGATTGCAACAATGAGATTGGTTGTGAACAGAAGAAATATTTAGAATCCAATGATGCACAAACACTTCTGGAATACTTAAAGGATAAGTAATTAGAAGATCCAACATTTTTATGCCATGCAAATAGACAAGGAAGATGGTCGGATATCTAATTTCTTTTGGGCAGATGGTCAATCTATCATAGATTATGCATTTTTTGGTGATGCTTTGTCATTTGACACCACGTTTCAGACTAATTAGTTTGAAATGTATTTTGCTCCAATCCTCGGAACTAATCATCACAAGTAAACAATAATTTTTGGGGTTGTATTGTTGTTTAATGAGACTATAGAATTATTTGTTTGGCTCTTTGAAACCTTTCTAACAGCAATGTCAGACAAGCACCCCGAAACAATTTTCACTGATCAAGATGCGGCTATGGCAGGAACAATTGCTTATGTATTCAGAAACACAAGCCATCGCCTTTGATTGTGGCATATTTACCTTAATGTCACTAAACATCTTGTACATGTAATTCAGAATTACCCTGAAAAGTTTCTCCCCGACTTTAAGAGTTGTATCTATAAAGACAGATTAGAGTTTTACTTCAAAAAAGTGGGATGATTTGTTGTGTGAGTACAACCTTGAGGAAAATAAATGGACGTTAAATTTATATGATTTGAAGACAGAGTGGGATGTTATGTACCGTGACTCATTTACAGCTGATATGAACTCCACTCAGGGGAGTGAGGGTATGAATAATGTATTCAAGAAAAGTTTCGTAGGAAACTAGGTCTTTCGAAACTCCTTATGGAATGCGATAAAGTTTCTGCCTTGAAAAGAATAAAGGGAAGAAAAAGAAAAGTGATAACAAAAAGTTATTGACCATGCCAATTCTAACATGTTTTTCCATTATTTGTTACTAGCTATGACTAACCTCATATGTTTGAATATAGGAGAATACTCAATGAATGCAACACAAAATATATATATGAAGGTGTTGATCCGGATCAGTTTGTCATAAGCCATGTGAGTTGGACTATATTCACTTTTCATATTTTTATTTGCATACAATCCATTTTTATGAACAATTTCATATTGTATGACAGGATTGTACAATGCCAACATTCACAAATGATGTGTATGGAGCTTCTTATGTCCAAGGAGAATATACAAGTCTCATACTTGGAGTTAATCAAGCTGCCATATTGCAACGAACCATTAAAAAATTACATTTTGATGAAGGGTCCAATAATGAAAATATGTAACCTTGTGCTGTTTCAGTATGGATCATAAATTTGGGACTATGTAACCTTCCTTGATTCATGTTTTTGTTGTTACTTTGATAAAATGATATAGAACTATCATTCCTCTTTTTCTTCAGTTGACAGTACTTTGACTGCATTCCAATCATATAGAATTTGTGAGGAAAAGCATATTTGTGATTCAAACTTCTAATTTTTAAATCTTACATTGATAGTAAACTGGATCAACAATGTTACTTCCAAGTAGGTAACATATTGCTACCAGGTTCATCTTTGATCTAATAGATTAACTACTAGAAATTGTTTCACACTTGAATTGGATATGCCTTATAGCAGCAGCACCATGGACACACTACAAGAAAACAGAACATTTTTGTCGGCCAATTTAACTTCCGTCGGTTTTTCAAAAAGCCGATGTAAGTTAAATAACTTCCATCGGCCTGAAGTAGCCGACATAAGTTAAAATAACTTCCGTCGGCTTTTAACTGTGGCCGACGGAAGTTAACGGGTCTGTGGTCCGAGGCGATACACATCCCTTAACTTCCGTCGGCCACCATTACAGCCGACGGAAGTTACGGGATGTAAATCTTAACTTCCGTCGGCCCAATACAGACCGACGGAACTTCCCGCGAGCCCTAATATTCCCCACGCTCATCCGTGTGCCCTAATAAAATCCCCACCCCCGCGTCTCCCCGCGCGCCGCCGACTCCGCACCGCATGGCCGCCGTCTCCGCATCTCTCCGCCTCCGCGCCGCCTAGCCGCCACCTCCGCATCTCGCCGCCTCCGCGCCGCCTGGTCGTTGCCTTCGCATCTCCCCGCCTTCGTGCCGTCTGGCCGCCGCCTCCAAGTCTCCAACCGCCCGCCAGGCCATCGCCTCGACTTCGACAGAGATGATGACGACCTTGCCTCACAGACGTTGTCGTCGTTGCAGGAGTCGTCGTCGATGTCGGACTCCGGTGAGGATCCACCCCAACCGTCGTCGATGTGGTACGCTCCCTAGATCTGAGACCCCGCTGCGTTTTTTCCCTCAACGCCGGTTCAGTGATGTGTTTGCCCACTGCTTAATTCGTCTGGTCACTCCGAGTGGCAGACGGCGCTGCGTAGGGAGGTGGAGGAGTTCACCGGCGGGCGCAAAGGAGAGCCTCTGGACACGGCGGCTCTAGCGAGAATGACCAAGATGGGGTGTGTTATCAACGAGGTACTGCGGCTGCATACAGGTTGAGGTACGCCGGTTCAGTGCTGTGTTTGTCCGCTGCTACGTTTTCTAGGGCACCAAGGTACTGCGCGAAGGAGACCTCACTGGACAATCAAATAAGATACCAAGGTTGGTGCTCATTTCTTGATGTGAGTACTCATCTGCTTGTTCTCAATTGAACAGAAGTTAGTCAATTTTCATTTTCATCTCATACATCTATAAATTGTCTAGCATATGTGTGCTTTTTTATATGTGTGCCTTTTATAAACTGATGATTGCTATGCCATGCTGGAACTTTTATATGGTCATTTATATATGTCCAGTATTTTTACTACTTGAACTCATGCAGTAGAATCTCATTTATATGGTCATTTATTCATTTGAAGTTTGTACCAGATTCCTCATAATATCTATATGGTCTGATGCAGCCATATTTACCATCTGAAACGCTTCCTGGGCTCAAAGAACTGAGTGAGAAGGAGCTGCAATACCTAAGAGGAGATGACATAGGGGTTAGGAAATTAGCTGAAAGTTCATTGATTCTGTTTTCTGTAGTGACTTGATTCATTTACTTCTTTTTCTGTAGTTTAATATTTGGATGTGAAATCTGTTATGCTGGAATGTATTTGAACATGTCATCGGAATGTACTTGAATATGTGGCATGTGCGCCCTCTTCATGTGTTTTGTTCAGAATGTGCATCATGTGGCACTGTATCACAAAGTATTTTTTTTAAAAGGAAAAAGTAACTTCCGTCGGCCACACATTAGCCGACGGAAGTTAAGTGTGTTTTTGCTGACGTGGAAAAATACTCCGCTAACTTCCGTCGGCCATATGAAGCCGACGGAAGTTAGCTAACTTCCGTCTACCCGCTTCCGTCGGCCAAAAGCCGACGGAAGTTAGCCTTTTGCCGACGAAAGTTAGCTTCTTCCGTCGGGAAAGAGCTAACTTCCCGACGAAAGTTTATTGGATTGTTGTAGTGACACTCCAGTGAATGCATAAGGAGAAAATGCACCCAGTTTCTTTAGTTTCTTTTAGGTTGTTTCCTCCACCTCAGATGGTGAAATCTGGAGTAGCAATGATGGCTCTGATGGCGGTGACTCGTTTCGATGACTATGCTCCTCACAGTGACGACGACAACCCATTCCGATAGTTGTGGTCCCCACGACGGCGGTAGTCCGTTCCGGTGGGTGGACTATCCGTAGCGGTGACAACGCTCCCTAAAAGTTGGGCGAGCTGTTTGGGTGAGCCGATGATGCTAATTCTAGCTGGAGCATGAGCAACATAACTCTTCAACTTCATCATTAGATTCATTTAACTAACACGCGGTGAACATCCAAGATAGTACCTCACAACGGCCATGGGCTCTTCTTCCATTTAGCTGCTCGCAAAAAGAATCTGACCTATTCGATGCTTTCGTGTCTTTCTAGATTGGAAATGGTAACAACACAAAATTCTGGCGCGATGGATGACTCAGGGTGACACCATTGGCCGTAACGGCGCCTGATCGAGCTCTTCAATGCTTGCAGAACCAAAGAGCTTTCTGTTCATTAGATGCTTCAAAACAATAAGTAGATTAAAGGTATTCACAACATTTATACTTTCCAGTAGCTTCAGCAATTCGTTGACATTGCGGTGGCGGTTCAAAACATCATCCTTGACCACCAGCTACCAGATGTCTTCACCTGGCGATGGACCAGCGATGGAATTTTCTCAGTGAAGTCAGCTTACAATATCCAATTCTCCGGTTGCATACTTGCATTACTCTGATCGTTAGTCGTGAAATATGGAGAGGGACAGTAGAAATGAAATGCAAAATTTTTGCTTGGACCTTGATTAAACATAAAGTTCTCATTGCCGAGAATCTAATGAAAAGAGGTTGGCCATGTAACCCTATCTGCTCTCTCTCTCTACTTATCTGCATGGGAAATACCACAACATATTACATGCGACTGCCCTTTTACTCAACAGGTTTTACTGTTGCTTCAAGATCATTATCGGCTGGTTGGCATCCCACCTCTCATTCCAGGCTCATATTACCAATGTTGGTAGCACAACAACGCCAAGATGATAAGTCAGGATCAACATAAACTATCATGTGGATTGCTCATCTATACCCGATGAAACATCTAGAAAGAATGTAACTATCGTATCTTCTCTTCAGCTTTCTACTCAATCGACTCTGTAGATCAACACATCTCTTCGGACCTTCACTACTTTAGGATGGCACAATTGCATGTCTAGTAGTTTTTGTCTCTTTCATCTCCTTTTTTCTTGTTGCGGCTCTTCTGACATCTCCTTCTTCTATGCGGTCCTTGTTTCCTTTTCTTTCTTTATATATTTATTGTATTTTGAAATTGTTTTCATCTTTTAATATAGAGCACCGACTCTCCCACTTGCAATAAAAAATGATTCTCAGTTCTCACAACTACTGTTTCTACAACACCAGACAACTTCTCAAGTTTCCTTTTAAAATGACTATTTTTCATAAATCCCTAGATTTTTTGGGGGAAATTTTATCAGTCATTTTGGTTCCCTAATTAACTATCAAATAAATATACACATACTCAATGTTTTTTATAAGGGTTAATTTTTTCTGTGCCATTATAATTTTTGCGGTTTGCCAATATGTCATCGATGTGTCACTGACACATGGGGGCCACCACAGTCACTGACAGTGGCATATAGGCAATTTCTAAAAATTATAATGGCATGTGAGTAATTTTCCCTTTTTATAAACATTGTAGAGTTAACCTAAGCTGGTAATCTGAGCCTGGAATCATGTTTTTATGCAAATTTTACAGATTACACAAACCTTACTGGTTGCATATATGGCGCCCTAGAGGCCTAGAGGTTCATGCATATAGGGGTGGGATGGCTCACAAGATCATACTTTTTTTGAATTTTCATCATATTATTATAGTTTTTTTAAAAAATATTAAATGATTAGCTAAAAACAGTTAGAAGAAAGAAGATAAAATAGAAGAGAAAGAACAAAACAATCTCCCTTTCCTATTCATCACAGGGCACCCCATTCTTTCTTTTATGCTAACGACGCCGTGATTTTCCTCTCGCCAAAGCAACAAGACCTTGGTAAACCTCCAAGCGATCCTTGAAGGATTTGGCCAGTCGACGGGGCTCATCTCCAACTTTGACAAGACAGAAATCTTCCCCATCTAGTGTGAGGACACATTGGGTCCTCTCAAAGAGACTTTTAATGTGATATAGGGTCACTTTCCCTGCCGCTATCTAGGCATTTCGCTTCACTTCCAAAAGTTTCCAAAGGAAGACTTTCAATTGTTGATCGATAAGATTGGAGGTCAGCTCAAAGGTTGGAAAGAAAAGCTTCTCTCTTCTTAGGGGCATCTCATGCTGGTCCAAGATGTGCTTACGGCCATCCCCACGCCTACGATCTCTTTGCCTTGCGGACCACAAAGTGGGCGCTCCACCGCATCGATAAAATTCAGAGGGCTTTTCTTTGGAGGGGAAAAGAGGAGGTAAATGGGGTTCACTGCTTTGTCAACTAGCAATCGGTGCGTTATCCTAAGTCTCAGGGTGGTCTAGGCATAATAGAACCTTCTCCACTTTGAGCGTGCTTTGCGTCTTCGATGGCAATAGAAAGCAGCAATAGATGAACGGCAAATCTAGAGAGACATTACTACTCCTTTGGAATCCTCTGACAAAGACCTTTTTGATGCCTCGATAGAGATCACAGTTGGCGAAGGGGACAGAGTGAGTTTCTGTAGCTCCAGATGGCTAAATGGATGTGCCCGGAAGGATTTGGCACCAAATCTGTTCAGCATAAATCTATGCATGACGAGCTCCTTCACTCCAATTGGATATAGATTCTTCGCTACATAAACGACCCCTCCTCTTTGATAGAGCTCATCACCCTTTGGACCCTGATCCATAATGCTCCTAGGAACCCGATAGCTCCAGATAAGATGGCAGTGGACTGCTAATGGGGAGTATTCAGCTCACTCTACATATATCATCTAGTTTACAGGTTCTATCAACCTATCTTGGTCGTCCCTTGTTTGGAGTGTGCGTGCTGAAGGGAAGTGACGACTTTTTGCTTGGCTCACCGTCCAACAAAAGTTTCTAACCGCAGATAACCTGGCCAAACGAGGGTGGACGGGGAATCAATGTTGTTACCTTTGCCACCGAGAAGACGAATCCGCTGCACACCTCCTCTTCAATTGTTACTTCACAAAGGAGTTGTGGCAGCTCATCTCGATTTGGCAAGTTGCTCCGACATTCGTAACGTTTACCCATGTCAGTTCTATTGCTTCTTAGTGAGGGATGATTGCTAACACCTTCCCGCGGTCATGTAAGCGCACCCTGAATGGTGTTTTCATCTATACTGTTTGGAACCTTTGGAAGGAACGAAATTGTCGTATCTTCCGAGGAGTGTCTGCTACAACAGCCCAAATTTTTACCCTTGTAGTTCAGGATGTTAATGCTCACTGTCAACCTCCCGTCTTGACTTGTCCTAGAGTTTTTCGGATCTTGTTGCGGTGTTTGGAGTCCCATGAGGACTTGTTGTTGCTATTCTCTTTTCTCTCTCATATATAAGCGGATCTCTTATTGTATTAAAAAGAGGGTAAAACGGTTTGTTTGTGAGGGCTAACGAGGTCTAGCCCAAAATGTCCCATTTTTAGCCCAGCCCACTGGCGATCCATACTGATTGAAATTTACCTTCATTTTGTTTCTGCTTTCCTGGATAGCTGAACTGATTTCCGTAGAACAGTTGAGAAATGTCTTCAGCCTTGTACTGTTTCAGAATTCAGATCTAGCCTCCTGGCCACAAGCTTCCCCGGAGAGCTGTCACCTCCAGAGCCAGCAATCCTATAGGCTCATCTACACTACCAGCTGCTGCAAACAATATTGTCCAACAAAAGCTGCACCTAGAAAACTTGACAAGAATCTGCAGTATGATATTCTGCTGGAGCCATCCTGCTCCACAGGTTGCACCAAAGGTTCAGAAGTGGACATCTACAAGCCAGGTTGGTGTGGCTGCTTTCCCTAGCAAAGAAAAAGTTCAGAAGTGCCATTACAACAGAGATATGTTAGAACAACACAAGGTCAACACAGTTTATTGAATGCTCTCCCCTCCTTAATCTTGGAGGAGCTGAGTCACTGTGAGATTAGCTTGTAAACCGTTGTACAGACAGCGTTTGGATCAGAACACCTAACTTCACACCTTTGGCAATTCAGCTGGGGGTGTTCATTGGACTTTCTGTGCTCAACAATTAGTATCTGGCATATTTACAAGGAAGCAAATAGAGGTTGAGGGCATTGTACAACAGGAGGTTATCATGGTAGTCATGATAGGTTCAGCTTGTCCGGTCACCGCGAGTGGTGGCGAGGGCGAACCCACCTCGCTCATACATGCGCTGGATCTCTTCCCGGTACTCAGTTAGCGATTTGTGCGGTAGAGCAGGAGTCAGCTCCACCACATCTCCCATGCACAGCTTCAAGTTAGGGTCACTTCTGGGCTCATGGTTAACCCTTGGGTGCAACTCCTCTTTCCATGGGAAACTGTAGGGGCTGCATCTTGGACTACTGGCCCCCACTCGCTCCATCAGATCAACTACAGTTGAGTTTGCAGGGAGTTCTTGGACAGACATCTAAGTCATAAACATAATTTTGTCAGGCAGTTGAAATTGCCACAGCTATATCATCACAGAATTGTACTGTTTTTGAAGTTGGAGAAGAAATCAAATGGAGACATACCTTATCATGTTCAAGCATGATAACAAAAATGGGACCGTCATGGTTGCACTGACGGGTATAAGAATAGGGGCAGTCTTCTGAATGCAAAGGAAAAGGGCATGGTGGTGGCCTGATGGCATCAGAGTGGCCTAAAGCTGAGGGCCTCTCTTTGCTCATCGCTTCACATTGCCATGTGAGCACCCATCTTGCCCATTCCACCATTTGGAGTACAAAGGAGTGCCTACAGCCGCCTTCCTTGTATCTCCAGTGTGCAGCAAATCCGTACTCTGCTTGTAGATGCATTTCTTTCGTTCGAATCTGGACTTCAAATGGGTGGATGCCTTCACACATGATGACAGTGTGCAATGATCGATACCTGTAGCTAGTAAATTAGCAGCGACTCGTGCAAATATTTAAATATATTGATCAATCATATATTCTATATACCCGTTCAATTTTGGATGCAGTATATAGTCCTTGTATCGTTCAGCAACTTGGGGCCAGAGCTTATGGACAATGTCAAGAGTCCGGTAACAATCTTGCTCGGTATCAACCACAAGACGTAGACCATGAATGTCATGAACATCATCCATCGTCAAGTTTTTCCTGGAGTCACATTTGTAGTTAAAAGTTAGTGTGCATACCCATTTAAGACAATAATTTTCACTGTTCAACAATGAAAATAAAGATCTTTAGCATACTTTATCATCTTGGAGTACACACTGTATAGGCTCTTGTGCCTCCCAGAAAGACTGTGGTACGTAATACCTTCATCTCTTAGACCTTTATCGAGTTTATCCAAAGTAGAAGTAAGAAGTGCTTCATCAAAAGATATCACAAATTTTGAGGAAAGCTCTTTGTGCTCCTCTGGATTCAAATGCTTGAAGCAAATATTCTCCAGCTGGTCTTTCCAGGTAGCGATTCCTAGCCGATTAGCCAATGGCACAAATATTTCCATAGTTTCTTTAGCAAATCTTTGTTGTTTGACCAGTGGCAAAGCTTCTATTGTCTTCATGTTGTGCAGACGATCTGCTAGCTTTATCAGAACAGCTCGTGCATCAGCCATTGCAAGAAACATTGTATGCAAGCGGTCTGCTTCATCGGTTCTGCTCGCAGTATTGTTGTCTCGAGCAAGTTTGCTCAAGTGGCTTAACTTTGAGACCTGAACAAAGCAGACGTAACTCCTAAAAACGCGCAAATACCAACATATTTGTGGACTAGGTGTAACCAAAACTACTCAAGCAGATGGTTTAGGACATGCATTGCAAAAAAAATATATAATTTTTAACAAGGATAATGTATGCAAAGATAGAATCAAATTTCTTCAGAAGGGAAAGCAGGAAATGAACAGTCCGAGAACATTCAACTAATGTTTCCTCTTTTCCCAAGAGTGGTCACTAAAGTATAAAAAAGGGAAAAGAAAAAACATATAAAAGAGTGCAAAAAAGTTTAAAGTTGGCTAATTTATCACTAATTAACTGCTACAAACAACAGATAAAACCAGTAGCACGCAGCTTAAAAAGGCAACATTCTGAGCAAGCACATTGGGTTAGACTTGGGCACTTCAACCAACTATGCATGCTGTTTACTTAGGCCCTATCTAGGATTGCTCTGCTCCACGTTTTATAGCTCCGTTCCACAAACGTCTAGCCAAACAAGTTTAGATCTCAGTTTTTGGATCCACGAAAAATACAGATCCACGACTCCGCTCCATGTTTTTTGTGGAGCACCTCATGAGGTGCTCTGCGGATTCAGTTTTTAAAACAAAACGTGGAGTTCAGGGTAATTTACCCACCAATACCATTATAAACTTATCAGTTCACTTTTTTAGTTGATATTTATTACTTTTTCATTTAGTACTACTTCTATTAACTTTTAAATGATATTGTTGACTTTTATCACAAACTTTGATTATTTGTCTTATTCAAAAAAATGAAATATCATTTATTTTGTTATAATTTGTTTTATTATTGAAGGTACTTCGAATATAACTTATATTTTTGATCATTTGCATAATTTTTTTGATAAGACAAATGGTCGAAGATTTTGATAAAAGTCAACGACATCATTTAAAAGTTAATGGAGGGAATACTAAGTTAAAATATTTCACATAACGAACATGAAAAATAATATAATTAGAGATTCATGAATAAACTCTAGGGTAAATAGTACATTCCTACCAAATTCTACTATTCTTGAATTTGAATCCCCTCTATAAACCAAACAAGTGCAAGTACTCCATAGTGGAGTAGCAACTCCACTCTAGATCTGATTCTAAGTGAATTTCGTGGAGTGAAGCAAATTTTAAATGAATGGAGTAGTGCCAAACAGGGAGTTAGTATTAAAGATATCTAGATGGTTGGATGCTTAAGCAAAATGAGCACATGACCTATTGACTTTGAATAATCTAAGAAATATAAGAAGATAATGTAGAATATTCAAACATAGCCGTGGATCTGGCCTAACCTAAATTAATGATCAAGAATTCAAGATCAAGTAAACAAAACGCATACCCCTTCAACGAGATCAGCCACGCCTGCACCGAACATCCGGAAGATTTGATCATAGTCCATGAAGCTATCATCAATGGCGTCGTGCAGAAGCCCGGCAGAGATGACCGTCGCATTTGCGCCTACCTTAGCCAGAAGCACGGCGGTCTCCACACAATGTTGCAAGTACGGATCACCACTGGCCCTCATCTGATTACACAAGCAAAGGACAAACACCACACAAGATTTAACGACACGTAATGTAGCACACCTTGCAAGAGGGAAATCAATAAGTTAACATTGAAGTTTTGTGCGAGTTCATTGGAGCTGGGATTTCACCTGGCCTCTGTGTGCTCTCTCGGCCTCGAAGAACGCCTTGACGACGAGCTCGTCGTGGAAGATGCGGTGGCGGGCCTGGGCGCTGGCAAGGAGGTCGTGAGCGTACGGTTCGCAGGACGACTCCGGTTTGGAGTGGTTCTCGTCGAGCTCGAACGCGAGCTCGCCGGCACCTACGCCGGCGGCAGCGGAGCCGCCAAGTGGCGGCGTGGTGACTGGGGCGTAGTCGATGCAGGAGCCGAGGGCGTTGCGCACGAAGCTGGAGAAGAGCCGTTCGCGCTCACGGCCGGCGAGCCAAGAAGCCGAGGGACTCCGGGACGCCGGTGAGGAGACCGGACTGTGGAACAGCGGCACGGGGCTGTGGTGGAGGAGGTCCAGCCTCTTGAATGGCGAGGACAACTGCGGGTAGGAGTATCCCCCACCCCCACCGGCAACCGTTGGCTCGCTGGATCTATCGTGCCACAGCGCGCCGAGCTCATCCTGAGCCGCGGCGCGAGGGGTGGCGGTTGGGGAGGAAAAGAGACAGGAGAGGCCACCCGCGACGGCCTGGTGGCGGAGGGAGCTAGCCGGCGATGGGGAAGCCGCAGCCGCGCACGGCGCCGACCCTCGGGAGCTCGTCTCAAGCTCCGACGACGTGTAGACGGCCCCCGGCGGGCTGGTGGACACGGCTATCGCCGGCACGGACATGGTCGCCGTGACCCTCCCAACCCCAAAACTACCAAATCAAACCCCACAAACCGGGAAAACTCCCGAAATCCCGAGCAGACGACGACCGAATAGAAGCAGACCACAGGTCCAATCCCCCAAAAAATCGATTTTTGGCGCTACAAATCCAACAAACTTGAAGAACCCAGCGGACGAGACCGACCACCCACCCACCCACCCGCTAATCCGAGCTAGAGACAGCACTGCTTCCGAGGCAACCGACGCTGCAGAGCAGAGCACGAACCCAACGCCAACAAAACTCGACCTTGGCGAGATTAACCCGGCGAATTACAGCTTTGCAAGGAGAAGAAGGGAAGGAAAGTGGGCTCCTTTTGCTCGTGTTTTTTTTGCGTGTGGCTCGCGCTCCGTCGCTAGCTGCGTGGCGTCGTGAGGCGTGGAAATGTGGATTTCGGGTGCGAGAGGAGGAGAATCTGGGTCGCCAACAATAGCCATAGGACGCAGCGGAAGCAGGGTGAAATGTCGGAAATGCCCGCTTTAGGCAAAGAATCTCGCGGGAATTTAGCGTGTTTTATTGCTTACCTCATCCGTTTCAGGCTTTGGAGTTTGCATCCGATCTCAGGATAAAAGAAAGAATGGGTCCCCTGCCTGTGATGAATAGGAAACGGAGATTGTTTTGATCTTTCTCTACTATTTTCTCTTCTTTCTTCTGAAGTAACTATTTTTAACTAATCATTTATTTTTTAAAAAAAATTATAATGATGTGATGAAAATTCAATAAAAGTATGAGCTTGTGAGCCATCCCACCCCTACATGCATGAACCTCTAGGCCTTTAGGGTGGCATATATGCAACTAGTAAGGTTTGTGTAATCCGTAAAATTTGCACAAAACATGAGTACTTTGGAACGTACATTGTTTTTTGGGTTAATTGCTTATGTGTCACCGTTATTGTCTGAAACGCCAAAAATACCATTAAAATTTCAGTATTTGCTCATATGTCATTACTATTTTAAATTCACTCTTTTATGTCATTTGGGTCCACCTGCAAACTCTGAATATTTGATCATATGCCATTACTATTTTCAATTCGCCATTTTATGTCATTACTCTTTTGTGAATATTTGAACCCAAATGACATAAAAAAATTAATTTGAAATAGTAATGGCGTATAAGTGAATATCGTCGCCTCTCGTCCTTCCTCGCGCCCTACCTCTGCCACATCGACACCTAGCACCGCCACGCGTACCCTCACCGTTGCCCTTGTGGATCTTCGTGTCTGCCTCTACAGCCTAGACGACCGAGCCTCTCCTAACCCAATCAAATCTCATGTTTGCTTGGTTCCTCGTGCGCTTGTGAGCCGTGGGAACCGGTTCCTCTGCAGTCGGCTGCAGAGGGCAGTCGCCCCTCACGCATCGTCCGATCTTAATCGGGCAGTGCGAAGCCCTCCTCTCTCTCTCTCCGAAGCCCCCTGCGAAGTGGGTCCCACCAGCGCGAAGCTCCCCTCGCACAGCCGTCCGATTGAGATCGGAGGGCTCCGAGAGGCGACTGCCCTCTGCAGTCGGCGAGGATCTCATTTGGGCTGATGTTGTGTGTTCGCGATGTGCTCAGACTCAAAATTCCCAACCGCTCCCCTTGACATTGGTCGGCGCCGCTCCTCAGCCTATTTCCCCAAGTCAGTAAGTTTATATTGTCTTCTATGGTTTTGCTTGTAGGAATGGAGATTTTCTCACTGTAGCATGTAATTATATATACCCTATCTCTTCCTAGATAAAGAATCATGCACAGTCTGATGCATCTCTGTCATTTCTTACTAATGTTGGCCCTGACTCTTTTGATAATGGGAAGTTTGAACTTTGAAGAAGCTTGTGGTGTAGATATGTTTTCTGATCAAATATACTAACATGCTTCTGTGATTATGAACTTTATTTCATAGTCACACTCACATACTCACTTCGAAACTTTTATGGTATGATGCTTGGAAAGCTTGGTGGTTTGTTGGATGCTAATAGACTAATGGCATGGTACTTATTTTCAATGCTTATTTATTATTTCTTTGAATCAGATTATTCTTAGTTCAACATTTCAATTTCATACCATTTTAATCGGACTGTGTAATGTTGTATGTGCAGGTGTTATTGTTTCATAACGTGCTTGTTGTTACACCACCTATGCCAAGACTTGTTGGAAGTTGGCTAGGGAGTTTTCTACCTTTTGGGTGAGTTTGCTTGGTTGATTTATATGTTTTTACGTCTCTCTTTGCTCCTAAAAGATACTTGTGATTTAAACCTTGCTATTTCATGTCTTCTCAGTTACCTCGGCCCAGTGTTGGGACTATTAGCAACTGGTCTTCATCATCCTATGGACGTGAAGCCAGGGTCTTCCGTCGGATTACAAGTTTGATGTTTGGTTTTTGATTCAGCCAGAGTGTGGTTCTGTATATTTCAATGAAAAAGAATCCAAACCTGGAATTTTGATGTAGTTGCTTTCATCAAAACTTGGAATTGGAGAATGATTATTCTGTATCTTTCTAGCATACATGAGATCATTTTTCCGGTGACTGATCACCTTTAGATCTTGAAACTACCATGCATGTTGGCTATTATTTAAACATTCTTAAATCTAATGCGTATTTTATGTTTTTAACATATAGAACATGTGGGTTGTGTTATGGCAGTGGGCTAACCCGTATGGCACGTTAAGTGAAGTATTATGAAGAAGTCAGATAAACATATAACTCTTTAGTTAACAAAGAGAGGATATGTTAGGGAGCCAGGGAGTGATGAGATATGTTTTCATAGTTAGTACTACCAATATATAAAGGGAACCCATGTACCACATTATCAATCTAGGATTTTTTTTTAATCTTCACAAACCATTAGGAGTTGTATAAGTTGTTTGACCAGTTATTCAGAACATCAGAATATGCTTTGTACATTTGATGAATATTATTAACATGTTACATTAGAGTATCACAAGTTATTTGTTCATGAAATTTGATCTATTTACTTCTCTTTATTTCTCACAATGTGGTTGGAGTATGAGGATGCTGCACTCAAAACACAAAGTAACCTTGCCTACTTGAACTTTGGACAAAATATCATATTTAGCTCAGCTTTATCCAAAGCAATTATTGTGAACTCGTACGATGTAATGACTGCCGTTCTAACTGTCAGTGACTTGGTACTTCTTTATGCCATCCATTTATGTCATATTTGATGCACTGTTGAATTTCTTATGGCATTTGGCATGGTTGGTAATATTTCCATGTCGAACGGTGGAATGTCATGTTTCTGTAGTATTCCCTTTATTCTGGAAAAAGTTTGATCATATGCTATCTATGTTTGTATGATATGTGGCCCAGGGTCCATTTCACATAGACATAGGGGTGGAAAATCATCTCTAGGGTTGTCAAAATGATCGACGATTATGAACTATTTAAGTGCATTCAGAACAATGATTTATTTGAACCATGATTTACCATGCAGTTTCAGTTTTTTCTTGTTTTCAACTTATTTCGATTATTTTGAGTAAATATTGATATATAGGTAATGTGTATTGAGAATCTAGGCAAAGTATGATTGACATGAAGTCTATGTTTCAATTGCTTGAGATAAAAGATTTGTAGTTATATGTTTAGTCCTTAATGATTTCAGTTTCAAATCCACCCTTTTGTAGCCCTGGAAACTTCATTACTGTTATATAAGGAAAAACCTGGAATAAAAGATGAACCACATGCATAGCCTTTGGAGTTCAAGAGATGATGTATTGGATTTGAGAACATCCATTTTAATTTGGGTAAATTTTGTGTTCTGTTATTTTGTTAGGTGCTTTTCTTTACTTCTACTATTTCTTAAAGTCACATTGGTCACAAAGCAACTGAATGCACTTTTCAATTTTTATCATTAATAACCATTCTATTTGCACTTTTCAGTATTTCCATTCTTTTGGAAAATATTGAAGCACTCTTAGAACCCTTGTAGAGATGCAATTTTAATTTTCTTCCCTTGTTTTGCTCAACTTAATTTGCTATAGTGGTTCTCTTTGTTTATGATCTCTCAGTTATATTTAAATTTCATCTTGACCATCAAATAAATTCTCAAACAAGTTCAAACAGGCAAAATATTGTTTCTACTATCCTTTTTTCTCATCCTATATATATCTCTTGTTCCTTGTCATCTGAGTAAGTATGAATGTATCAGATGTTGGTGCCTTAAAGATTTATATATACCGTCAAGACTTAAACTTGAACAAATTTTAATTACCTTATATGTTTATATGTATTCTCACTGGTATAATTTGTACAAACAATGTATTTTTTACATGCATGTAACACGCGTCGCCGTCTATATATTTAAAATGAACCCATAGTTTTTAGTTTGTTACCCACTAAGGCCATATCTAGCACTTAGTTTCAACGGATAATCCATATATATTATCACTTGACATGTATTTTAAACTTTTAAATAATATATTTTTAAAGAAATGTTTTATATGGCCATATAAAAATACTTCAAACTGTTCAACTTTGTATCATTGAATTCGTTCTTTTAAACTCACTTACCATCAAATCATCAATCATCTTCCTTCCCGCCTATCTAATCTGCTGTGAAATTATTTGAGAACTTAACATTCGAGCATTTAAAATTGAAACAAACAATTCAGATTCTAAACTTATATTAGAAAATATTAGCTTTTCTATATTCTCATCGGCTAGATAATTATGGTGTGTTTGGTTCTGCTATGAAATGTGAAAAAACAATTGTGAGTTGTCTACTGTGAAAAAGTTGTTGTGAGTTGTCTGTTGTGGAAAAGCTGAAAGACGTTTGGTTGAATCTGCTGTGAAAAAGTTGTTGTGAGTTGCGAGCTGATTATTTTTTATAGCTGACATAATTTCCATCATTATAATATTCCATACATATATATAAATAGGAAATAGACAACATTGATAAAACTAAATAACTAGAAAATATATTAGATAAATAAAAAAGTTTATAGTTCGTCTCATAAAGTAATTGACAATCACATAGCTATCTCATGAAATTGTGTAATGCAGTAGAAATCATAATAATGTTAGATCAATCAAGACACCTTAAATTCATGCAACCAATTTATACTAAAAAACAGAAAAACAATGTCCAAGATGCTTCCAAATTTATACTAAAAAACCATTTTTTGTGAAAGAAACGGGTTCGATAAATCCATTTGATTCCGTTTCTGCTTTTCCTAGACAAAAACAGATTTTTTTCCATAGAAATTCAATTAGGAATTTCTAGCCGCGGAATCTGAAATAAACAAATAAACATGTCTCTTCTTATCTGATGATTATTTCGGTCTCTGAGCGCGTACAGTAGCAGTAGGTAACTGTGTGCGCAGTTTATGACAAGACCTATCAAGCATTTTCTGGAAGCACTGAGATGTAGACATGCAGCTGATAATATATATGTTTACAACGACGAATACCTCGTGCTAGCTGCTTGATTCGATTTACTTTTATGATGTTCTAGGGAGAGGCTGTTAAGGCCATACTGGAGATCAGACTACTCGTACCAATCAGTGCAGTTGAGAACTTGATTTTAATAGTACTTCAATTAGCCTGTCATATCATTCTAGCAACCAGTATTATATTATACTCTTGCAGACGAAAAACTTTGTTATCTCTCCGCTAATACTTCAATACCGATAAAATAGAAATATTTAGAGTAAAATTGTAGAAGTTGTAATATTTGAGAAAAAAATTACATGATAGAAATTGGTGTATTTTGCGTTAGGGCGGAGGGAGTATGTAATAGAACTAGAGTGCAATCAAATATTACTGAATTATTATGTAATATAAAGAGTAGAGCATATAAGTATGTTTTAGAAAATGTAGAAAGCATGGAGCTTTCCTGTTCCAAAGCTCTAGCTCTACATCTATTTTATATTTAGAGCTGTAATGATCATAGAATCCATTCTTGGGGGATATTTTGGCCGTCTTTAGGCCATATTTAAGTAGTTTGCTAGATAGATAATTTAAACCGTTCATCGAATCTGATTATTGAGGCTTGAATACCTTGAGTGAACGATAGAATATCGATTATTTTTATATCGAGTTACGATTTATAGAAAATTTATAATAAATTTAAAGGGTATGAGTATCAGATCGGACCAGCCGTACAAATAACCAGTTCTTTACATAATGACTATTCTCTAAGCTACTAATACTTTTTGTTTGATAAATAATCTGCTAGTGATTTGATTTAATAGTAATCCTTTGACACGCAAGGCGCTTGACATGGATCGCCGGATCACTCGAGGAAAAACAAGTGTAAAATATCTGCCATTGTCTTGATAAGTGATTAGCCCTTTTGACCCATCTGGATTCGTTATTGGAGTAAAATAATCATCAAATTATTCGGTGTTTAATATGCCCTGTTGCTTCGCACGTACAATGATGGGTTGCTACATGCAATCAATCATGTCAATGATCTTCTCGTACTTTGTGCTTCTTCAGCTTCACGCACGCAAAGGTAAAAAAAACAAAAGATGATTAGTATTAGTACACAATTTCAGAGGATTTGCCACTTTGAAAGTCTGACACGCAGTTATCAATTAAAACAAAAATCCAGCATTTTCGTGAAACATCGTAAAATTTAGTTCCACGGAAAGTAGAAAGAGGTAACCAAAAAGATAAGAGCACAAGTGAATCCTGGTCATAGAATTTTACTCAAAAATGCATTTCGTCAGAGTACATAACTTATCGCTAAGACTACTTCCCCTTAATGTCAGTCCATACAGTAATGACCTTGCACTGTAAGCAAATATAAAAAAAGTGTTACATTACAAGAAGAAGAAGAAGAAAAATAAGCAGCTCATAGGTACAAGAAAGAAAGCTTCGGAAAGAATCCACTGTTGCTTGGTGTTCCTCACAGAGGCACAAAAGCACTGTACTGAGATTAGTGATCACCGTGTATATAAGAAATTAAACTGAAGTTGCTCGACTATTGGCTCTTTTCTCACTCTCTCTCAGAGACTACAACTGGGCTGCAAGGATCTCATTCCATGTATCTGGCACGCCAGGAAGGCACCAGTGCAAGCAATCTTGAACTCCTTGAGTGGCTTTAATACTGTAACGGGATATATGTCCTTCATCTCTCAAACGGGATAGAGCAGTTATATCTAAAAGCTTCACCCTTGTTCCCATCACTGCACTCTCAGCATCTAGGTCATCAGAATGATTCTGGAAAATGCCACTTCCCTTGGCCAAAGGACTTGTATTGTCACAGCTACCCCCAGTGTTCCAATCTCCATTAAAAAAATGCCGAGGAGATAGTGATCTGTAGAACACCTTCAGCTGTGGGTGGTGAGGAAGTTGGGTATCCAACCACTTAATAACACTGTGGATGGTGAAGTTTTTGGCCTTCCAGATGACAGCAATATTCCTGTTGTTGTTTGGTGCTCCACCAAGATACATCTCCCACTTGTTTGCCCTTAGCTTCCCTCGGTTCCAGTGGTGGCCCGTGTTAAGAACCAGAACATGGAACCTGTGAAGGTTAGTCTTCAGAAAAGCAGGTGGACGATCAAGGTGCATAGCGTAACTGGTGGCTCGATCTGATGGATTCAGCGGCTCCAAATCACACAGTGTTGACGACCATTGATATAAAATAGTTGTATTAGTGCTTGGGAATCGGTAGGCCCAGCCATCTGGTCTTTTTGCACCTGGTGCCAAGACAAAGCCATACTCTGCACCAACATCTTCCACATCTGGCCTCTCCTTTCCACCAGTGACCATACACATCATTGACTGAAACATTTGCCTCCCTAAAGAATCACCCACATAAGCAATTGTTTTATCCTGCATTCTGAAATATGTCCAAATTAGAATTTACTTAAATGATTCAGTTAATTATATCACACCACTGAGTGTAGTATAGTCATCACCAAATTCATCTTGGGTAGGCAATGGCCACATACCTCCTTAAGAACTGAGAGGACTCAAACTCCCGCATCTCACAACCTTCAGGCTGCCATCTAAATTTTTCATAAGCAAAATCTGTGCGCTGGGTTAGTCTGCAAGCCCAGCTCTCAGAAAGCCATTGCTTACAGCCAAAACCAGAGTATAGTGGTCTGTGGTTGGCAGATATCCATTTTCCATTTCTGTAGTCACATTCTGTAAAATAAATGAAGCAAACATCAGGTAGAGGCAATAGGAATAGGAAGGAACAGATAACCCATGCACTAACGTATGTACATGGACACTAGCAAAAAAACTTCTTTCATAGGGAAAAAACTCTTCTTGACTAATGCAAAGTAACAAAAATGGAGGAATATGAGCATATTCTAGCATGCACGCAGAAGAAATGGTTCCTCCAGCAGTTATAGAAGAAAAAAATACCTTTCTTCTCAGAAGTTGGTGATTCTCTTTCATCTGCAACATCATCAGAATCGCTTACTATGGACAGAGGTGATGGTGCATCACTTACTTTTTGTTCTACTTTGACTATTGATTGTGGCAATCGATCTTCATTTGGAAAGTCTTCATCTGAGGATGTATGCTGATCAAAAAACTTTGAGTTGGCTACAGAAATTGGGAACAAAATGAGAATAAATATATAGGAGTTATAAGAAAAAGATGAAGACACAATATTTCAGTAAGCTTAATAGACCTGGATGAGTCAAAACCAGTGAATCTGGCCGGAGGATTTCAGTAGTGTCATATGTTCCTTTCTCCCATTTCCAGAGAAGAAACATCATGAAAAAAGCAAGAATGACAAGTTTAAGCTGCTTGAACTGCAGTCCATTTATGCTCCCAAGTCTCATCCCTTTACCAATGTTTTAGAACAAATTTGTTATTCTTTTTCAAATTGAGTATGAGCCTTGGAACCATCCATGCAAAATTATAAGACAGTTGATGATTGTAGAAGCCTGTTTTCATAGCAGAAAAGAAGCAAAATTAGACAACTGCTATTATCCCTAGTAATATGTGATACACAATATTGTAAAGAAAATTTAGCCACCAGGTTTTGTAAAGTAGAAAAGGCAAAAAGCCTAGCATTCTAATACAGATGTAGGGCTGTGTTGCTAATCTATCAACTTAAAAAAAAAGTAAAAAAAAAACTTGAATCTGCTGCTGCTACGAAGTAGTAGAAAAGTATTTCATGAGCCTGTTCCAAAAATATATATGGGAAAATACCACTACACGCCACCTTCTTAGTTCTTAATATTAACTGGATGACTCTTCACGCTAGTAGATCTACTAGGCGAGATGCTTCGCAAATCTAGTTTAATCCAGTGACAAACTTACAATCTGACAAACTACAGGATTTTTGTCCTAGCGTTGCCAAAAAAAATCATCCAATTCATCAAGAGAATCCACATTATGTGTAAATAGCTGCAGATCCAAACAATACAGATAAACTAGCCACGGCACCCAAGAATGACACCGCGAACACAAATTGACATTTTTCAGCAAGCTACAACAACAGAGACCGCTCACATTTACCATCAACTGATTAACCACTTGAAATCATCGTAACCAGGGTCAGTACTTGATGCGAGATTGTAAAGTGCACAGGATGAATTTTCCTAGAGGTGAACACTGAACACCCGCAATCACAGCGCACAGATGACAGATCTTACGCCGAGATCACAGTAGACGACGCTCGAAAGTCGAATCGTTCGCATTGATGCAGCAAAACCTCCTGCGACCACCACACTCGAGCGCCCAATCCGCGGGAAAACGGACGCGCAGGCGCAGCCAACCAAATCTAGAAAACGGGAAAGATCAAGAACCGGGCTACCACAGCATCCAATCGCAAAATCCCGCAACCGCAATACCCCATTCCACGAGCCTTAGCAACCGAACGCAGATCAGATCCCAATGAACCAGGGCAAGAAACAGCGAGGCCGCGGGATTCTCGGACCAGCGCCGAATCTACCCGCCGCGTGACAAACCGCCGTACCTGATGCGCCGGTGGGCAGGCTCCTCGCGAGATCGGGGCGCGGCGCGGAGCCCTCTCCTCTTGCTCTCCCACCTCACCGCTTCAGGATTCTTCTCCCCGTCCGCGGCGGCCGGCGGAAGGAGGGGGGAGATGTCAGGCGCCTCACACGAAAACCGTCACGTGGACTTTTAATAAAAAACTTAAATAATTCTCGGTTTTCTTAATATTTAGTTTTTTTTTGTTTTAAGAAGGGCAAATATATATCTCTAACTCCAAATTTTATATGGAAGGTGAGGTTTGCATAGTATACTAAAATAATTTAATTTTTATTTTTAGTATAAATAAAATTATATTAATTATATAATTTTAGATCTAGAATATAGTTAGGTTAGACCGGCTAAAAAATTCTAGATTTGGAGCTACGCTAAATGGAACCTAAATTTAGCTTTTTTGTGGTTTAATTTTTATATATGAAAACATAGCATCTTGACGAAACTATAGAATGTAAACTTAATTTTATTTAACTTATCGAGTAATACTTAAAAAGATGGTTCATCAAAAACCGAATACTAAATCAAATTATTTGGTTTTTTATTTCAGTTTTGATTATCCCGATCCAATGGTCATTATTGTTTGGTTTCTATTTTTCTAAAAATATAATTAATTTGGAACTGGAATATAATAATATGGATCGCCGTTAATAAGTAATTTATTTTTGTACAGACAGAAAAAAAATGTTATTTTTTATCGAACAAACATCCGGGTGGAATCCAATCCACGCCCACGTCGTGCGGGTGAGTCGTTTGGTAGGGAGTCGGTGGTCGGTGGGTTATTCCGGCCCATGGGAGCCCGAGCCCAGGCCCAGTTTGTTGTTGTGGCCCATGGAAGTCCAGGCCCAGTTTGTTCTTGTGGCCCATTTGGGAGGCCCAAGCCAATTTCTACCGAACAGGCCCTTAGTATTTCCAGGGCCAGAAATTATCGATGAATCCACCCGCAGCCGGCAACGGAGATTTTTTAATAACTCGTTGGTTTGGAAGTTGGATTCTCAATTAAATAGTTAATTTAGGTACTTAGTTTTTTTAGAATCTACAGATTTTTGCAGTGTAAATAAGAAGTTGGGTACTTTAGATTCTAGCCAATTTTTGGTGAAAATTACCCATATTTACTATTAATAAAAAATCAATTTTGTTGATATAGAGTACTATGATTGTTGGAAAACATAAATACATTTCAGTTATAAATAATTTTTTTTAGTTTTCTTATTACAACAATGATCCAAATGCACATCATTAAAAAAGTCAGTGTTATATTAAGTACATATTAATAATACAATCAAACATCAGGGGTATTACATATATTTACTATTAAAATAGAAATCCATAACTACTTCAACCAAACAATTTCTAGTTTTTTCACATCTCACAATTCACATTAGTTTTTCTTTAGCTCATAGCTCACAACAATTTTTTCAGAATCTACAACTCAATCAAACACACCCTAAGGGTTTGTTTTGTTCAGATTTTTTAATCAGTTTTTTGGCTCATAAGTTAGAATCTAAACTAAACAGATTTTTTGGACACCTGGCTTTTTCATAATTTACAAATTTTTATAGTACAAACAATAAGTTGAGGGCACCTTAGATTTCATAGATTCTCGCAGATAGTTTTTGGTGGAAATTACCCACATTTGCTATTAATGAAATATCCATTTGATATAGAATACTTGAAACTAAATAGTTTTCTAAGAATAAAAGTTAATATGTAATTGTTGCAAAACATAAATACATTTCAGTTGTAAATAATTTCGTTTTATTTTTCTTATTACAACAATGATCTAAATACACATCATTAAAAAAATCAGTGTTTATATTGATTGCATATTAATAGCGCAACCAGACATCAAAGGTATTGCAAATAATACTATCAGGACATGAATCTAGAGTTACTCTAACCAAATAACTTCTAACTTTTCCACAGCTTACCACAACATTATACAGCTCACAACAGCTTTTCTATAGCTCACACAACCTTTTCAGAATCCACAGTTCAACCAAACACACACCGAAAGTTCTTCTCTTGAAGGGGGGTTTTGTTCCAAAATCTCTACAAACTACGGTTGCTAAATCTTAGCTAAGGTAGAGTAAAGCTAAGGGTGTGTCCTATGGTTGTTTCAGCCTCTGGTAACTACAACCGTTTTTAAATTTTAAAGCTAAAATAAACATTCAAGATTCTAAATCTAAAATAAAGCCAACATTATATAGTCTGATCTCAGGGTTTACATTATCATTTTTATGTAAAAAAAAACAGTCTCTCTCGGTTTACCAAAAGCAAAACCAATGAAACGGCAACTTTTCTTAGTGTGATGTATCATGTATATATTGTGATTGTATATGGGACTATGAGAGTGACGATTTTTGTTCTCACCTATGGAATGTTCCACCATATGATTGCATATTATCACATCTAGAAGGCCTGATTTAAAGTATAGGAATATGCATGGGAAAGGGGAGGCATCATTCTAATTGGAAAAGGAAAAAAAAACTAAAAACTACTACCTGTCACCGTTTCGATGACCGTTTCATATCGTTTCAGTCCATGAAGCTAATTAAGTAGTAACTAGCTACATGGCTCTCTTGATATGTGTTTTGGTTAGTGGGTTGTGCAACATCACCTCGATCTACTTGCAGAAACAAGATTTGAATACGATGATTGCTGACAAAAACAAGATGTCAGTCGAGAAGATCGGGACAGTTTCTCGCGTGAACTGTTCATCTTTTTGGATAGCAAGTTTTCACCAGCAGCAACTTGCACTTTTCATGAGCCCTACTTGATGCCATATCTGATGCTCTTTGACAGTGATTCGCAGTTGTTTACAGGCAGTAATCGGGTGATCAATGGTGACACCTGAAAGTTAGTTTAGCATGTACAACTTAACAAGCAAGATCAAGAGGCCTTCAGTTTTTCCAAAAAAAAAAAAATCAATCAGCTGGCTGCTAGCTCTGCTGTTTGATCCTCATTTCGCATTATTGGCGCAGAGCATTTTCGCTCATCATCTGATCTGTGCGCACCGCACACTAGCTAGCTACTAATTGCTGTCATCAGATCATTAGATCATAATTAACCATCATATGATTAGATTAGAACATAAGCTCTCACTCCAGGTCATGATCATTCAGTGTTAACAGCAGAGGAGACAAGATCCTCTCTGAGGCTCGAACTCCATTATTCTGATCCTTTTGATCAGGAAACTGCACGTACGTGGAATCATCTACACAAGAAGTGCACGCATGCATGCTTGTTCCAACTTGCAAATCCGTCAGCCAAATTAGTAGATTACTCAGATGATTGAGTTCGATAGCTGCATTGATCGATGAAGCTGCCGCGAATCTGCGAGCAAACTAACCCAGTTTGTGTTGCACGCGACGCTGCCCTGCCATGTCGGGCATTCGCATGACAGAGGCAGCGGCAGAAGCATAGTAGCTAGCAGCAGGCAGCTGGTGAGCTAATCTGAAGCTTGGATTTCTGAATTCAGAATTCAGAATTCAGAATTCAGAAGACAAGCGTGTGGTGTCGCACGTACATGTCTCTGCAAGCGTGTGTCCACGACTTGATCACGTATTTTTTATCATCCAGAGAATTAAACTAAAACTTCTTCCTCCTGATAACGTCGAAGGCAATTAGCTAATTAAACTCGGTTGCGTTGCTCGTTGCGGCGAACAGGAGTAACTAAGCTAAAGAAACCTCGGTAGTTAGTATCTTTTTGCCACTGGAATCACCTAACTCTCGCCTAGCTAGATCTCAGGTCCAGTCAGCGCGCGTACGGTTCACATGAAACCACGGACACGTGTGTGCTCCAAACAAACCGCGGCACACATGCGAAGCGACCAGCTCGCGCACACGTGTGCAATCTTTGGCAGTTTGGTCTGACTTTTTTTTGGCAAGCTGGTAGTACAAACTGGCGTATGTAGTAGTTGTTTTATTCAGCTAACAGTAGCTATTTTTGAATTCTAACGTGAAAATAAACGGTCTAAATTTTAAACTCAGACTGTGAGAATCAGTAGTTGCGGAATCTTGGAAATGAACTAGAATCTAGAAGCTAGAAAACACCAGCTACTCAGACTAACTAGCTACTGAGAATCTCTAAATTCTAGAAACTGAAACAAACAGAACTCAAATTGTACTGTACTTCAAAAGACAGAACTATGAAACATCATCTCAAGCTTGAGTTTTTATAAATTTCAGTATCAGGTAGTTCTCTAAAACTCGTTTCATTCATCTCATAATTCTCTTCAATCCTTTGACTTATTTAGATTGGTGTGTACACCTGCTCCCTCTTTTTCCTCGGTCACTTTTAGATCAAGGGTCTATATGGAATATATAAAATATACTAAGAAGAAAAATAAAAACAGTTAAGGTTTATGATAATTAGTTAAGAATTTGAATATGTGAATTTAATGCAAAAAAATCGAAAAATTGTTTAAACTATTTTTTCAAGTGAATTCATATAGAAAATATTTTTTAAAAATATTGTTTAAGAATTTAAAAAGTGTGCCGCGTGCATAAAGATATATTGCTCGTGTCTCCGTAACACACATATTTTCCAATTTTTTATATTTGTTTATATCAAGTATATATTACCGCTCTTATAAAAAACAATATATATATATATATATATTAAAAAATATATTTAATGATAATTAATAAAAATCCATTTAGGTTGTTTTTTATTCTTTATAATTTTGACGTGACAATCCGCGACGCGCACGCGCATACGTACGTTTGGTTAAATGCTCAAATCAGTAGCATTAATTGCTCATAAGCTCGCAGATTGCCCAAACAGTTGACCCTGTAACGGTACGGGTAGGAAGGTCCTAAACCCGTTCCAGATTAGGGTTAAATTTTATCGTGTTATTATAATTTGCACAGTTTTGAAATACGTCATCGGTGTGTCAGACAGATGGCACCTATCACAGTCACTGACAGTGACATTTTTCAAATTACAGAAAATTGTAATGATATTTTTACAAATTTATATCTAGTACCCATCAAATATTGAATAAATATTTTTTTTAATTTACGAATCAATAGTAGATAAAACAATATTTTTAAGCCGGATCGTGTAACACTTTGTTAGTCAATGGCACATGTAGGACTTAGGTGTCACCAAAAGGATCACGCCAAAAATATGGCGATAATTTAAACGAACCTTCTAACGAGCGATCAGATTTTTTAAAGTTAATAAGTTATCGGTGAGAATGAAACACTGAAATATATGTTATTAATAATGAGGTTAAGGAAAAGAAAAAGAAAAATTTTACGGTTCTTCGGAAGTATCAGAAGGTAACACATTTTTCAGTATTAATTTTGATACCTCCTCGGAAGTACCAAAATTAATATTTAAAAATGTGGTACGCTCTTAAGAACTGTAAAATTTCTCGTAAAATAACCTAAAGAAAATAACCTAAAGAAAAGAGAAATTTTACCATATTTTTAGTATTAATTTTGAAATCTCCAAACACACGAGGTACCAAAATTAACACTAGAAAATATGATACCTCCTAGCACCTCTTCAAGGACTGTAAAATGAGGGCGTTTACCATCCTTAAGGAAGGTACCATCAGATACAAGGTACCACAGGTACCAAATCAAATCTGGCCATTGATTTGGAAGGGGTACGATTGGAAAAAAATAGAAAAAATGGCATCTGCCCGCTTGCCACTGCCGCCGGCTGGCCGGCCACCGCCGCCCGCTGCTCTGCCCGCTATTCTGTCCGCCACGCCGCTGGCCGTGCCGCCCATCGCTCTGCCCGCTATTCTGCCCGCCACGCCGCTCGCCGTGCCGCCCATCGCTCTGCCCGCTATTCTGCCCGCCACGCCGCTCGCCGTGCCGCCCGTCGCTTCGCCCGCTCGTTCCTCCACCGTCTGAGCGTCTAGTCATTGCCACCGGCGTCCCGTCGTCACCGCCCCACCGCCGGCATTATTCCGCTGTAGCCTCGCCGCCCCGAGCCCAGCACTGCACCGCCCCGGGGAAGCCGCGCCGACCCGCGCCTAGGCCGCCGCCTAGACCGCCCTTTCTTGACGCAAAATTACTAGATTACCCTTGCACCTTTGACCAGAATTAAAGGTATCATTTTTTGAGAGGGTAGGTACCAGCAAGTATTGCCTAATCTGAACCGTTGGATGAGGAAGATCAATGACTCAGATTTGATACCTCATCACCCTCAAGGATGGTAAAATTCCTCCTGTAAAATAACTCCAAAGAAAAAAGATTATTGATACCTCATGTGTCAGAAAGTATAAAAATTAACACTGAAAAATGTGGTACCTCCTGTACTGTAAAATTTCTCAAAAATGTAGTACCTTCTGGTACCTCCTCAAGGACTATAAAATAACCCCAAAGAAAAAGAGTTATTGGTACCTCATGTGTCAGGGTACCAAAATTAATACTGAAAAATATAGTATCTCTTCAAGTACTGTAAAATTTCTCAAAGAAAATAGCGTAGGTAAAGGGTACTGAAGTAATAAAAAAATCTTGATTTACGAAACAAATCGTGTAAGGTCGGTAATATGAGCTATTTCTGGACAAAGTTAAAGCAGTAGAAATAAAAATAAAGTCTTTTGAAACAAACGAAGGAGATTCTGATTTTTAAAAGTTCGAGGACGAAATAAAAAAAACTTATAACACAAAGCAGTACCTTAAAAGAAAAAAAACGATTTCTTTGACCACTTCAATCCAAAGCTAAAGATTATGCATACAAGTAGGATAAAAGAGATTGAACAAAGAAAAAGAACGAAAGAAAGCAATCAATTCCTCGTTTTTTTCCCCAAATCGGCGAAGCTGCCCATTGCATACTATTGAGCACAGAGTAGAATTGGGTCACTAGTTGCATGCAGCTAGCCACGAAGCACGAACTCTTCTCCGCCGGAGCGAGAGCTGACCACGGATTCAACTTTTCAAAGTCGCCGTGCTTGCAGTGGCTAGCTACCTGCCACTGTCACCACCACTCACCGGAGAAAAGGATACAGCGAGAGGGACGGATGGAACTACGGTGTCCTCTTCTTAATTTTCATTCCGAAAATCTGCACAAGAAAAAAGAACGAATTTTGAAGGAGGTTGGAATTCAAAATGTGCAGCAATCGAGCTGGAACTGCTGAGAAATTTCCACGCATGCATTTGCGAAGTTGCTAGCGAGACAAATCTGGAGCAAATAAAGATTTGTTTTTTAGTAACAGTGAGACATACATACACATAAGGTATCCTTTATTAATTATATCAGTTCTAGTTTATAAATATTATTAATCGGAGCATACCGCTCAGCTAGTTCAAGCCCATCAATTACACGTGTATTAATTAAAGAATAATGTTTTAAAAACGAATCTACGAGGAGAGGAAGTACTGTATATCGAGCTATCTTTTTTTTAAGAAACCAGAGAACTGCCGAAATCAATTAAACAAATATTAAAATGTTAAAATGTATGCAGCAGATGGAAGAACGAGAGAAGAGAAAGAAAATAAAGGAACGAAGGAGGCAGACGGGTTAGTAAGGGCAGGTAAGCAAGAAGCACGTGTTTCGATCTATGTCCGAGCCGCCTCCTTAGTTTTTTTGAGAATCGTACTAGGATTCAACTCAACGTGATGAAAGATTCTTGTATTTTGCTCATTTCAGAGTTTTCATGTCACAAGAATTATTAGAGAAGCTATTGATTTCCTCGATCGAACTAGCTTTAGAACGATTTTATCCCGTCATGATTTGAAGGAAGCCCTAGAAAAATCAGAGGTCGTTTGGGAATAAATATAGACGTGCCCTGTCCAATCCGCTATGCACGACCAAATATTCTTAGGTCCCATTTGGATCCCAGATATTGAAAGAACTGGAATTCATTTCAAATTCTATAAAACATTAAATTGTGTGAAATTTAATTGAAATCCAATATTTATGTTTGGATATTCAATAGAATTGAAATACGAGAACTAATTCTCAAATCTGTTTGGTTGATCAAACCATGAAATCAATTTCATTAAGACAAGAAATATTAGCTATAAAAACAAGCTTGATGAAGGAATGCATAATATAATAATCAATTTTGTCAAATATAATAATTTTAGACAATTTTTTTCTTAAAGAGGAATTGGACATAACCGTGAATTCATATTGAATTCTAGATCAGATTTCGTAATCCAATTAAAGAACAGTGAACAGCCTAATCTGATCTGGGACAACAATCTTTATCGCCGAACGTGCGAGGATGTGTGTGGGGAGATGATCAAACAAATCTCAGCAAACAACAGCTCAGATTGATGCTTCCAGCTTCTTCTTTTTTTCTCTAACCATCGTAGTTTAATGAGGAGCCTCGATCTGCTTGCAGCAGAGGACAGGATGTTCCCGTCTCCTTGACCTGTGAATTGCAGCAAAGGTTCTTGTCTGCACCCTGTAGGGTGGTTCAGACATCACAGTTCAGAGGCTGCTTGTCTGTCCTCTCGTGTGCATGCAGCTGCGTGCGTGCATTTCGCTCGTGCGTGGAAGGATCGTGCGAACTGAACAGTAGTTGGGGGGAGGCATTTGCTGGAATCGGATTCCTTTCGCTGCCTCCACCTGCTTCAGGTATCAACCAGATGCAACTCACGGATGGCTTCAAAAACAACCGTGTGTTAGCATCTTCGGACTGACCAAACTTTTTTATTTAGGCTACGATTAGATCAAAACAAACGATTGAAACAAATAAAATAGTCGTAATATTCCTGGTGTACCGTAAAAATCATTTTATATAAAAAGCACAAGCACCCGGCAAGAAGTAATTTTTTCGCATGATATGAGCACTTGGAATTGCTTAGTCTGTTACAATCAGTTTAGCATATCATAATGGAGCACGCGTGATTCATTTATAAGCAAACCAAAATTTTAATCCACCTTGGTTTACATGCAGGTCAGCGTCACCTTTGAGAAACTGTGATGCAAGCGGCATTGCGGCGAGCACCGAATTCTAAGCCAAAAAAAAGAGAGAAAAATATGCCTTTCGCCGCAAGGAAAAACATGCGGTGAAAGGGGAAGTATACTGTGCACATCGGTTAGCCATGCGCATGGTGCATATGTGAGATCTCCACCTTCAATCTGTAATCCAACAGACAACAGTAGCTGGGGGTTATCGCAAAATGACAGAATTGGGGAGGTGGGAGGTGTTTTCTGCAAAATGATCTGGTGGAGCTGTTGTCCGTTGGATTACAGATTATAGGTGAAGATCTCACATATGCACCATATGCACGGCTAGCCGATGTGCACAGAATACTTTCCCGCGGTGAAAAGCAACCAACACTATGAGATTGATCCAAAAATTCCAACTTTTTTTCCTCATCTCTCCAAAAGCGACGCAGACGCGGGACTTGCGCGACTCAACCACTCC
This sequence comes from Zizania palustris, assembly GCA_019279435.1. Taxonomy (NCBI): domain Eukaryota; kingdom Viridiplantae; phylum Streptophyta; class Magnoliopsida; order Poales; family Poaceae; genus Zizania; species Zizania palustris. The sequence goes on from JAAALK010000082.1 coordinate 58,905,345, forward strand.
ATCCTTTCGAGTCTTAATTAGTTTTGCCGGTTAAGAAATTTCCCCCAAAAAATTTAGTCTTTTTGCCGGTTAAGAAATTTCCCAAAAAAATTGAGTCTTTTTGCCGGTCAAGAAATTTCCCCAAAAAAATCGAGTCTTTTTGCCGGTTTTGACGCCGTTTTCCGCAGCCCTCGCGCTCGCCGCATCGGTTCGGTTCGTGGTTTCGTGCCGCGCGACATGGTCAAGGCAAGGGAAAGGCAGCTGCCTATATAGAGCACACGCCATTAGCGGCAGCTGCCTCCTCAACTCGTCTCGTCTCGTCTCGTCTTCTCTCGCAAGTCGCAACACGAGCTCTGCAGCTGAGCAGCTCGTCGTCTTGTACCCTTGTGTCGTCAATTCAGGCAGCAGCAGCATTTGGTTTCAGGCTTTCAGCTACTGTTTTGTTGCTTGGTTCTTGCATTTGGGGGGAGTTGGGGTTGGATCGATGGCTGCGGCGCAGTCGTGGAAGTCGCTGCTCTGCTGCGTGGGAGGGGTGGCCGGCGGCAGTGAGGAGGACGGGTCGTCCTCCGGGGGTGGTGGGAGGCGGAGGAGATCAGGGAGCGACGGCCATCGCCAGAGGCTGCTGTCGTCGTCGTCGGCATCGTCGGGGTCGCGGGTGTCGCTGTCGAGCCTGAGCTCGACGGGCACTCTGACGCCGGAGGACCTGTCGCTCACGCTGTCCGGGTCGAACCTGTACGCCTTCACCTACGCCGAGATGAGGGCCGTCACCAGCGGCTTCTCCCGCGCCAACTACCTCGGCTCCGGCGGCTTCGGCCCCGTTTACAAGGGCCACGTCGGCGCCGCGCTCCGCCCCGGCCTTGACGCCCAGGCCGTCGCCGTCAAGTACCTCGACCTCGACTGCGGCACGCAGGGCCACAGGGAGTGGCTGGTACGTCATCAAACACCACAATCTTCATCTCTCACTCACGCATCAATCGATCAATTCCTCCCGCCATTGTTGGACTCGGAGCTTACAGTTACCTTCTCTTCTCCGAACTGTGCAGGCGGAGGTGTTCTTCCTCGGGCAGCTGAGACACGAGAACCTCGTCAAACTGATCGGCTACTGCTACGAGGACGAGCACCGGATGCTGGTGTACGAGTACATGAGCAACGGGAGCTTGGAGGAGCATCTTTTCAGAAGTAAGCACAAGAAATTAATTAGAAAAAACTCTTCATTTTTTCCACCCTTGTCACACTCATCAATTAATCCGGGAAGCTTACTGCTGTTCAAATCTCACCTGAGCTCCTGTCAATTATTGCTTGCAGGTCTCGACGGCGCCATGCCATGGATGAGACGGATGCAGACCGCCGTCGGCGCCGCCAAGGGGCTCGCCTTCCTCCACGACGCCGACACGCCGGTCATCTACCGTGACTTCAAGGCGTCCAACATCCTGCTAGACTCGGTGAGCACTGAGCAGGCCGTTCTTGGTTGACACCGACATGATTGCAACTTGGAAGGCTCCTAGAATTAGAAATCCCAGCTCATGCAGTCCTCCATAGATGTCCACTGCACAAGCTCATAACTGCATGTCACCATTGGTGTCAGCTGTGATCTCTGCCTAACCCGACCTGTTCCATTGGATTTTCAGGACTTCAGCACCAAGCTCTCCGACTTCGGGCTCGCCAAGGATGGGCCGCAGGGCGACGCGACCCACGTCACGACGCGTGTCATGGGGACAAACGGGTACGCCGCGCCGGAGTACATCCTGACCGGCCACCTGACTGCTAAGAGCGACGTGTACAGCTTTGGAGTGGTACTGCTTGAGCTACTGTCGGGTCGAAGGTCGGTGGACCGGGCTCGCCGCAGCGGAGAGCAAAGCCTCGTGGACTGGGCACAGCGCTACCTCAAGAAGCCCGGCTTGGTCCACCGAGTCATGGACCTGGCCATGGAGGGCCAATACTCCTACAAAGGAGCTCAAGATGCCGCATTGGTGGCCTACAAGTGCTTGAGCTCAAACCCTAAGAAAAGACCCACCATGAGAGAGGTTGTCAAGGCCCTGGAGCCCGTCTTGGACATGCATGACTACCTCCAAGTTGGGACGTTCGTCTTCACCGTGGTAGCAGACGACACCAACAAGGACAGCAGTGAGAGCAAACTCGAGCCGGTCGATGGTGACAAGAAGGATGACATGATGGTCGAGACGACGGTGGTGGAGGAGAAGCACCAAAGCCACCACGACCGGCACCGGAAGAAGTACCCGAACTCGGCGATCCATGCCGACATCGACAACATGCTGCACCGCGATGGCTCTGTCAGGTCGTACACCAACTCTCTCCGGCGGCAACGAAGGTCGCCGAGCTACCTCAGGGAGAGAGGTGCATAGAGGAAGATATATATATATATATATATATATATAGGATTTATTAGGAAGAAGCAAAATTAATACGTGTACATAATTAAGCTAGGTTTTAGGGGCGTGTGTGATGCAAACCGCACAACACCACGTTGGTTTTTTTTGTTCGTTCGTTTTATTGTTGCCCTTCCGTTCTTGGCAGTGATGTGCCGATAGTGTGATGAGAAGCCCGGATTGGATTTTTCATCGTGGTTGATCGAATATAAAGATCACCGCAAACGGGATAAAAGATTCAAGTATAAAGATAGCATGGGAGAATGGTTTCATGCTATTTTGCCTTTTAGAACATTTGTTTTGCTCATGTTGGCATTCGGCATGGAAATTAATGAAGGAAATTTGATAATTTGCTATCCCTAAGAAATGATTTTGTTTTTTTGCCGTCGAGGTGCCAAAGTATCGTTACCTAAATAGTTTAACTTGTTATTGTTTCATAGTTGCATCATAATCAAATGTATCATATTTTAGTAAAAAAATTATCAATTTTCTTAGATCAAATGTATCAGGTGTAGCATATATTTAGCACACCAACGTTACTAAATCAGATTTATAGCAACAAACACATTTTGAAACTTTTACAACATAAAAAATTGCTACATAAAATTTCATTAAATATTTTAGGGGATCTAGCATTTTATGGAATATTCTGGAGTCAAAAACTATTTTTAATAATTATAAAAGTTTTTTCTGGAAAAACGGAAAAGAAAAAGAAAAGTCCGCCCCTCACTCTCTTGCCCCGTGCCTCAGCCCATCTCCGCGCGGGCGCGCTGCCACTTACAGGCGGGGCCCACCTGTCTGTACCTTCTTCTTCCTCGCGCACGCCCGAACCCTCGCACTGCCGCTGGCCCACTCGATCAATCCGGCTGCTCCGTTCACCTAACCCCCGAATTAGCTGCAGATTTGAACTCCCCGCGCCGGATAGAGATAAATCCCCAATAGTCTCGATCGGATACTCGTGCACAAATGAAGTGGTTGTAGGACTGGCCGACTGGGTCATCTAAGAAACATGAACTGAAGGCTAAGCAAAGGCTCGAGAAGAAGCTCATCTTCTACAGATGTGAGTATGCCTTTATATTATTTTTTCCATGAACTCATAATCGATAATGAAAACGGAAAAAGATGACTATATTAGAATTAGAGATATTTTAAATAATATCAACATATATAACATCTCTTGCGTATGAGGAAAGAAAGAACGGAAACAACAAGAATACCTGCAAGAAAAACCAGATAATCTCTCCATAACAAATATAATAGGAAAATTTTACGGTACACCCAAATTAATTTGGACCATTCATTTTATATGATCTAACGGTTGAGATTTAAATAGGGTAACCTATTATCTCTTAGAAGATAATATGTTACATCTACTTTCTTTAATTAGTACATGCTTATCAAAATCTATATCATTCCATTTTGTGAGCACTTATATATATATTTAGATTTCTATTTTTTCGTGCTCCTTGAAAATCATGCGCATGCACTACAACAAAACAGGCAACTTCCGTCGGCCAAAGCCGACGGAAGTTAGCCCTTTCCCGACGGAAGAAGCCAACTTCCGTCGGCCTTTGGCCGACGGAAGCGCGGCGACGGAAGTTAGCTAACTTCCGTCGGCCGCCGACGGAAGTTAGCTAACTTCCGTCGGCCACGTCAAGCCGACGGAAGTTAGCGCCGAACTCTGTCACGTCAGCAGAGGGGCGCTAACTTCCGTCGGCCAGCCTGGCCGACGGAAGTTAGGGGTCCCTAACTTCCGTCGGCTTTGACCCTAGCCGACGGAAGTTAGCCTTTCTGCCCACGTGGCCGAAACCAGCTAACTTCTGTCGGCTATGGTCAAAGCCGACGGAAGTTACCTGGTTTTTTTTTTATTTTTTCCTGGTTCCCCTACTCACACTCACATCCAACCACAATTTCAATCACATTCACAATACACATCCAAATTCACATTTCACATCCAAAATCACATTCAAACTTCACATATATCATCCAAAATCACATCTCACATCCAAAACTTCAGCAAACATCCAAAATCACATAACACAACTTAATTCACAATCAAAGTCACAATACACATCCACATTCACATATACCATCCAAATTCACATACAAAGTCACATAACATATCGAGATTCAATCCAGGTTCATTATACACTTCCATACTCACTGATCGCCCACATTTGGGTCGTGGGCGCCGCCGCTGCCTCCCGCTTCGTCCACATTTGCCCCGGAGGCTCCATCTTGACCAGGCGTACGGAAACACTGAAGAAATAGACAAAATTAGAAACGAACTCAACTACCCTTCTAAACGCTAACTTAAGTATTTAGGAGGTACCTCAGGTGATGTAGGAGATAGTGGTGGTGGCGGGGGAGGTAGTGGTTGGAACATGGACATGTCAAATCAACTGTTTTGCTGGGCTAGTTGCTACACATGTTGTAATGTAATCAGTTAGTTCTAAACCTATTTCTGAATACTTTTGAACTGCAACACTCTAAAGTAAGCTTACTTGGATCATCGCCTGCTGTTGTGCTAAGCAGGTGGTATAGTACTCTTGTTGTTTCCTGTAGTGCTCGTCGCGCCGCCTCATTTCCTCCCTCATCCGAACCATCTCCGGGGTTTCTTCTGAGCGACGACGGCTGGAGCCAACTCCGACGGAGCTCTGCGACGACTAAGCTGACTTCTGAGCTCTCACCGCTCTCGAGTCAATAACTCCATTGAACATGGAGTACCTGCAACATTAACAGGGGTTAGTTACCATCACAATACCATACACAAAACATTAATAAAAACACTGTCTCACCGTCCATGGCTTTTGCCACCTCCGCTGGAGTACACGGCCATTTGGTCCACAGGTTCTCTCCGCCAATCATAGTCCTCTCCATGGAGTCGAACCATGTGTTCACCATACTGCGCCTGCAAAAAACATGTCCGATTAGCTAGACGCAGAAAAATGAAATTACGTCAACTCTTAATAACATCTCACCAAATGGTCCGTGGCTGTCTGGCTACACAAGACATCTGGCTGTGTCGGATCGCTTCCTTTGTGACCAGAGGTATACACCTCTATGTCACTTGGCACGTTGCCAGATTTAGCTTCCTGTACATTAGAAATGAGTTAGTCGCATTACAATGTATCTATAGCTAGAGAGTGACAGATCGGTCTTACCAAGCGTTTAGCGTGGCGAATATGTCCGTCGGCACCATATCTGTGCTTCGGATCCGTCCCGCGGCATTGTCTTTTCTGCTCGGAAGTCTTCTTAAATGCGGCTGAAGACCAAATCTTGCAGAATTCGAAATAGGCGTCCTCGCGGTTTGCAAACCACGGAATCCTCACCTGAACAGAGATGCTGTCGCGCCCCGATTTAATAAATCAGGACCTTTATTGAAATTCCAAAGAAAATCAATAAACCAAGACGTTCATAAAGCGACCACGTACATTACGGGCAATCATTCACGGTTCGTAGACCGCATTAATACAAAAGTGAATGAAAGTGAAGAGAAACTAATAAAATCAAGGGTCCTAGATGAATGCCTCCTTCCAGTCTCGCCTTGACTGGGTCGCTACTCCAGACCTTCATCCTCCTCGTAGTAGACGGGCTCTGATGTTGTGAGTCAATGGGGTGAGTACAGATGTACTCAGCAAGCCACCGAATGCAATTATAATGCAAGGTAAATAACAAGGGAGAAAGTGGCTAGTTTTGCGGAAGCAGCATAATTGTAAAGCATTAAGTGTGATCAATTTATTAATACTGAAAAGTAAACATGTGTATGCATCATCATCTTCTAACTCGAGGAGTACGTTTTACTTCCCCGCACAACAGTCCTTACATGCCATGAATAACTCATCCATTCAAACAATTGTAAACTAACTGCGAGTAGTCACACAACCCGCCCTTGACCGTGGGCTCGGCTTTTCGAAAAGATTGAATTACTCTGATCAGAGATGTACCACTGTACCCACAAGGCACGCACTCATCACCTACACCGAAGTGTAACGAGATGACCCATCACACGGGAACTCGTGCCAAAACCTTCCATATGGTCTTCCCCGACTCAACAGCACCCTCTTATAGGTTTCGTACCGTGTCTCGCCATGTCGAGTTTCCACAATACCCCCTCTTGAGCCATCGTCGGTACAAGGCGCCCTGAGGGCTAGCCCCTTGCCCCCTCCACTATGGTGACGTGAGACGGAGTGTTCCATACTTCCAGTTAGGACTTACCCATTAGACTTGTGGTTGTACGGAAGTGCTTTGCAACAGATCCCGCAGACCGGTCCTTATAGTGCCCCGGGTGCGACATACCAAAACCCGAGCTTGCACCCGGAACCCACCATACTTATAACATAGCCTACTCCAACAGAGTCCAGAGACAAGAATAACAGGGTATTTCATATACCAGAATTCATCTATTCTACGACTCATTCTTTATATCCTATAGCGGTTGTGCCGGTACATTGGGCACTAGCTAATATAATATTTGTAGAGTGACAAGGAGTTGAGGCTCAATAAGCATGACTTGGGTTTGCACACACGGACGGGGATCTAATAAATATAAGTGTAGGGCTTGATCTTTGACTAATGCAATATTAACCTATGAGTTATAGCAATAATTTATTAAATCATGGGCTCAATAATGATCAACTGTGTCCACAAAGGTGGTCGATGACTTGCCTTGATCAGCAAATGGGGATGGAGGAACCTCGGGGTAGAACTCCTGCTCCTCGACGAACTCGTAGTCTTCTCGATACGGAAAATAAACAATACATTCAATAAACAGATAAAATTCACCAAATAAAGGAACATACATCATTTGTGGGTGTTTTTATGTGAAGTAGTATTTTAATATTCTGAGTTTGATATAAAACAGTGAAGTCTAATATTTTAGGATTTTTCCCAATTTATTTTCTGTATTATAAATTTTAATCCTAAGGGATTTTTTTATTCATTTATTTAGTAATAATATTTTAAGTAACAGAAACATACTGTTTTTATTGTATTAATGTGTAGAGAATAATATTCTGGTTCTAACAAAATTTGAATGGTGAAATTTGGAGTTAATTTGAGCAAGATATGAATTTTCAAAGTTTAAATCAATTTCTGGAATTTTATTTAAACAGAAAAACAGTCTCTGGCCCACGGTGAACCAGGTTCACCGTGAACCCGTGACTATGCGCGTGGACCCGAGCGATCTGGGCCGTTGGATCTGGATCCAGCGGCCAGATGCGAGGCGGGGGTTTTAAATGAGTTTCAACGGCCCAGATTAAAACATACCGAAGGGGTACGCGTGGACGCACAGGATTAAGTCGCGTTTTCAAGTTAGATCCGACGGCTACTAACGCGTGGTACCGCTTTGACCGGATCCGAGGGCCTGGATTAGATCCCGTAGGGATTTAGTCCTAGCCCTCCGATCTGGATCGGACGGCCAGGGGCTCGTCCGACACGGCACGCAGCTAAGGGGGTTACGCCCCCTTCTTCTCCGGCGACGGTGGCGCACGGGTGCGATCGTGGCGACGGTGGCGAGGGCCTAGGATCCTAGCCTATGGCGAAAACGGAAAGAGGAGAAGGTGGCGATCATGATGGTACCTCCGGCGACGACGGATGGCGACGGATGGCGACCGGCGACGAGGGTAGACGAGGCGGGGTGTACGGGTGGTCGTCGGCGATGGCGATCCGGCGGTGTCCACGGCCAACGGAAGGGGGGCCGGGGACGGGTGGTGGTCGACGATCACTCCGGTGGCGGTGGCTAGGGCGAAGGGGGTCGGGATCGACGGCGATTGCTCGCCGGAGTTGGTACAGAGGAAGAAACCGAAGAATGGAGCAGGGCGCTCGAGAGTGCTTCGGCTTGGCTTAGGCGGTGTGGGGGTGAGGGCGGCGTCCACAGGGGTTTAAATAGGGGTCGCCGGTGGTCGGAATGGAAGGGAATCGAGGAAGCCGAGAGGGCTCCGGTGATCCCTTTCCACGAGCTCCGGTTGTACTGCCATAAACGCGAAAACGCGTGGCCAAAGAAGGAATGGGGTCGTCGGTGATCAGGGAAGGCGATCCGGGGTGGATCAAGCGAACGCGGGCGGCCGGCGGTGAGGAAAAGGAAGGTGATCGCCGGGAAGAAGGAAAGGGGATCCCCTTCCCGGGAGGAAGATGAATCTGACAGGTGGGCTCCACCTGTCAGTGGGCGAACGAAAAAGGAAAGGGGCCGACAGGCGGGTCCGGGCGGTCAGTGGCGCGGCGGGGGCTGACCGGTGGGGCCAAGCGGGCGTGGGCGGGAGAGGAGAGGGGAGGTGAGCGCCGACATGCGGGTCCTGCTTGTCAGCGAGAGGGCGGTGATGGGCTGGGCCTAAAAGGCCGCTGGAGGGAGTTTCAGGGTTTCGGCCCGTTTAGGATTAAAATTGATTTCTGATTTTAAATAATTCCAGAAAATCAAATATTTGTTTAAGGGTTGAATCACTGTTGATAAAAATTTGTAAAAATTCCTAAAATTATATCTTGGTCTCTAGTTCATCTCATAAAAGTTTCAAGTCCAGATTTTAAGTATTTCTCCCTGTTTGGCTTTATTTGGGTTCTTTTGGGATTTTTTCTTTAATAAGAAATTCAGAAATGATTTAAATAATATTTTCTTTTTATTTTATTCCTTTTTAATTTCTGGGGTGTTACAATCCTATCCCCCTTACAGAGAATCTCGTCCTCGAGATTCGGATTCATCCTCGAATAGCTCAGGATGCTGTGCCTTGAGTTCATCTTCTTTTTCCCATGTAGCTTCTTCTACCGGATGATTGCTCCACTGCACTTTGCAGAAGCGGATGACTCGACTCCTGGTGGTTCTTTCTTTGACTTCTAATATCTTGACCGGCTTTTCTACATAGGTCAGATCCTCTTGGACATCCAACTGCTGAAGATCCACTTGCTCCGTGGGGATGCGGAGACATTTCTTGAGTTGAGACACATGAAACACGTCATGCACTCCAGCCAAAGAGGGCGGTAATTCCAACTGATAAGCTACTTCGCCTTGGCGTCGGACAACGGGAAATGGGCCAACATATCGAGGGGCCAACTTTCCTCTCATGTTAAACCGTTGAGTTCCACGGAGAGGTGTAACCCGAAGGTAGACATGATCTCCTTCTTCAAAGGCTAGGTCTCGACGGCGATTGTCTGCGTAGCTCTTCTGTCGTGATTGGGCTGTCTTGAGTCGGTCTCTGATGATCCGTACCTTATCTTCAGCTTCACGAAGAATGTCGGTTCCGAATACTTGGGATTCACCCGTTTGGTCCCAAAGTAGAGGCGTTCTGCACTTACGTCCATATAGGGCTTCAAAAGGAGACATCTGAAGGCTAGCTTGATAGCTGTTGTTGTATGAAAACTCAGCATACGGCAAGCTCTTGTCCCAAGTGGCTCCAAAATCCAAAACACATGCTCGAAGCATATCCTCTAGTATCTGATTTACCCTTTCTGTTTGTCCATCTGTCTGAGGATGGTAGGCGGTACTGAAATTTAATCTCGTGCCCATCTCCTCTTGGAGGTTCTTCCAAAAACGAGAGGTAAACTGACTTCCTCGGTCAGATACTATCTTCTTGGGCACTCCATGAAGACATACAATCCGGGCCATATATAGCTCTGCAAGCTTAGGGCCACTAAAGGTCGTTTTGACGGCTACGAAATGAGCTACTTTCGTAAGCCGATCGATGATCACCCAAATAGAATCATACCCCAGTTGGGTCTTTGGTAATCCGGTGATGAAGTCCATCCCGATCTCTTCCCACTTCCATTCCGGCACTTTAAGTGGCTGTAACAATCCTGCAGGTCTCTGATGTTCAGCTTTTACTCTTCTGCAGGTGTCACATTCGGCGACGAACTGGGCAATCTCTCTTTTCATGCTAACCCACCAATAGCGTTCCTTCAGATCTTGGTACATCTTGGTACTGCCGGGATGAATGGAGTACAATGTCTCATGGGCTTCTCTTAAGATAAGAGTCTTTATTTCAGGTTTATCCGGCACACATATCCGAGTTCCAAACCATATGGTGCCATTCTCGTCTTCTGAAAATCCGGGGGCTTTTCCTTGTCTCATGTTCTTCTTAATGGCAGCTATATCCGGGTCCTCCATCTGAGCCTCACGGATCTGCTCGAACAAGACAGGTTGGGTTTCCAAGGTGGCTAGGTATGCTCTTGTGGTTACCCCAAGATTTAATTTTTCCATCTCCCTACATAACAGGGGTGCGTGTTCTTGAATCATCATGGCTGTGCAATATCCCTTGCGACTTAACGCATCTGCTACCACATTTGCTTTTCCTGGGTGGTAGTGGATACCTAAGTCATAGTCCTTGATTAGTTCCAACCATCGTCTTTGTCTCAGATTAAGGTCAGGCTGTGTGAAGATATACTTCAAGCTCTTGTGATCCGTAAAGATTTCACAGCGATTTCCAACCAGATAGTGCCTCCAAATCTTAAGGGCGTGCACTACGGCGGCTAATTCCAAATCATGAGTCGGATAATTCAACTCATGGGGTCTCAACTATCGGGAGGCATAAGAGATAACTTTTCCATCTTGCATAAGAACACATCCTAATCCTTGGCGAGATGCGTCGCAATAGATATGGAAGTCTTTGCGGATATCCGGTAGGGTCAGTATAGGTGCAGATACCAAACGAGTCTTGAGGGTGCGGAAACTTTCCTCGCATTCAGGAGTCCATTCAAACTTCTCTCCTTTCTGCAACAGCTTGGTCATTGGCTTGGCTATCTTAGAAAAATTCTCGATAAATCTTCGGTAATATCCGGCCAATCCCAAAAAACTTCGTATCTCAGATACGTTCGTGGGTGACAACCAATCCGTAACTGCTTCTACGGTGGCAGGGTCTACTGCGATTCCTTGCGCAGAGATGATGTGTCCGAGGAACTTTACTTTTGCCGTCCAAAACTTGCATTTGCTGTACTTGGCATATAATTGGTGTTCCCTTAGCTTTCCTAAGGTTAACCGGAGGTGAGTCTCGTGCTCCTTCTGGTCCTTGGAATAGATGAGGATGTCGTCGATGAAAACCACTATAAACTTGTCCAAATATTCCATGAACACTTTATTCATCATATTCATGAAGAATGCAGGGGCGTTGGTCAATCCAAAGGACATAACCGTGCACTCGTATAATCCATAACGGGTAGTGAAGGCCGTCTTGGGTATATCTTCTTCTCGGATCCTCAACTGATGGTAACCAGACCGCAGGTCGATCTTCGAGAATACCGTAGCTCCTTTGAGCTGGTCGAAGAGGTCATCGATCCGAGGCAACGGGTACTTATTCTTGATTGTTACCTCATTCAAGGCGCGGTAATCCACACACATACGCTTTGCCTTGTCTTCTTTCTTCTCGACGAAGATGACGGGGGCACCCTGTAACACCCCAGAAATTAAAAGGAATAAAATAAAAAGAAAAAAAATATTATTCAAATCATTTTTGATTTATTATTAAAGGAAAAATCCCAAAAGAACCCAAATAAAGCCAAACAGGGAGAAATACTTGAAATCCGGACTTGAAAATTTTATGAGATGAACTAGAAACCAAGATATAATTTTAGGAATTTTTACAAATTTTTATCAATAGTGATTCAACCCTTAATCAAATAAATGAATTCCTGGAATTATTTTAAATCAGAAAAGAATTTAAAATGCTTATTGGGCCTCAACCCCGAAACCCCCTCCTAAAGCCTTTTAGGCCCAGCCCACCACTGTTCTCTCTCTGACAAACGGGCCCCGCCTGTCGGCGCTCTTCCCCGCCTCCCTCTCCCGCCCACGCCCGCTTGGTCCCACCTGCCAGCCCCGCCGCGCCACTGACCACTCGGCCCCGCCTGTCGGCCCTTTCCTTTCCCGTTCGCCCACTGACAGGTGGAGCCCACCTGTCAGGTGCTTCGTCTCCGATGGAAGGGGATCGCCCCCTTCCTTCCTCCCGGCGATCACCTTCTGCTTCTCGCCGCCGGCAGCCCGCGATCGCCCGGATCGTCCCGGATCACTTCCCCCGCATGCCGCCGCCTCCTTTCCATCCATAGCAACGCGTTTTTACGCTTTAGGAAAGCTACCCGGAGCTTTGGTAAGGGATCGCCGGAGCCCTCGGGATCCCCTCGGTTCCCTGCCATCCTGACGCCGGCGACCCCCTATAAGAACCCCTCTGGTTGCCGCACTCACCCCACAACGCCGTAGCCCGAGCCCTCGCCCCCCAGAGCGCCGCCACCCCGTTTTCGATTTTCTCCTCTGTTTAGACTAAGGCGAGCCCTCGCCGTCGTCTCGGACCTCCTCCGTCCACGTCGTCGCCACCGTCGTGACCACCAGAGCTCACCCGTCCTCGGCCACCCCTCGGTTGGCCGTGAAGACCACCGGATCGTCGACGCCGACGAGCACCCGAGGCCTCCCCACCGTCTACGCTCGCCGCCGGTCACCTCCAGGCCCCTTCGTCACCACCCGAGGTACCGTCGTGATCGCCATCCTCCCCGCGTTCCATTTTTAGCCCTAGCTAAGCCCCTAGGCCCTCGCCGTCGCCGCCATGGCCGCACCCGAGCCCGCCGTCGCCGGAGACGAAGGGGTACTCGACCCCTTTACGACGTGCCGTGCCGGACGCGATCGAGGCCATCCGATCACGATCGGAGGGCCACGATTAAATCCCTTCGGGATTTAATCCAGGCCCTCGGATCCGATCGAAGGGGTATCGTGCGATCGCAACCGTCGATCGTTACTTAAACCCCCGGATCCATCCGGTGCGTCCACATGTACCCATCTGTCACGTTTTAATCACAGCCGTTCAAATTCATTTAAACGTCCCGCCTCGCGCCCGGCCGCTCGATCTGGATCGGACGATCCAGATCGGTTCGGTCCACGCGCACAGTGGTGCGGTCCACCGTGGGCCAGGCTCACCGTGGACCAGGACCCATTTTCTGTTTAAATAAAATTTCAGAAATTGATTTAAACTTTGAAAATTCATATCTTGCTCAAATTAACTCCAAATTTCACCATTCAAATTTTGTTAGAACCAGAATATTATTCTCCACACATTAATGCCATAAAAACAGTATGTTTCTGTTGACCAAAATATTATTAATAAATAAATGAATAAAAATCCCTTATGATTAAAATAAATAATACAGAAAATAAATTGGAAAAAATCCTAAAATAGTAGACTTCACTGTTTTATATAAAACTCAGAATATTAAAAATATTACTTCACATAATAAAACCTACAAATGTGTATGTTTAATATTTGGTGAATTTTATCTGTTTATTGAATGTATTGTTTATTTTCCGTATCGAGAAGACTACGAGTTCGTCGAGGAGCAGGAGTTCTACCCCGAGGTTCCTCCATCCCCATTTGCTGAGCAAGGCAAGTCATCGACCACCTTTGTGGACACAGTTGATCATTATTGAGCCCATGATTTAATAAATTATTGCTATAACTCATAGGTTAATATTGCATTAGTCAAAGATCAAGCCCTACACTTATATTTATTAGATCCCCGTCCTTGTGTGCAAACCCAAGCCATGCTTATTGAGCCTCAACTCCTTGTCACTCTACAAATATTATATTAGCTAGTGCCCAATGTACCGGCACACCGCTATAGGATATAAAGAATGAGTCGTAGAATAGATGAATTCTGGTATATGAAATACCCCGTTATTCTTGTCTCTGGACTCTGTTGGAGTAGGCTATGTTATAAGTATGGTGGGTTCCGGGTGCAAGCTCGGGTTTTGGTATGTCGCACCCGGGGCACTATAAGGACCGGTCTGCGGGATCTGTTGCAAAGCACTTCCGTACCAACCACAAGTATAATGGGTAAGTCCTAACTGGAAGTATGGAACACTCCGTCTCACGGCACCATAGTGGAGGGGGCAAGGGGCTAGCCCTCAGGGCGCCTTGTACCGACGATGGCTCAAGAGGGGGTATTGTGGAAACTCGACATGGCGAGACACGGTACGAAACCTATAAGAGGGTGCTGTTGAGTCGGGGAAGACCATATGGAAGGTTTTGGCACGAGTTCCCGTGTGATGGGTCATCTCGTTACACTTCGGTGTAGGTGATGAGTGCGTGCCTTGTGGGTACAGTGGTACATCTCTGATCAGAGTAATTCAATCTTTTCGAAAAGCCGAGCCCACGGTCAAGGGCGGGTTGTGTGACTACTCGCAGTTAGCTTACAATTATTTGAATGGATGAGTTATTCATGGCATGTAAGGACTGTTGTGCGGGGAGGTAAAACGTACTCCTCGAGTTAGAAGATGATGATGCATACACATGTTTACTTTTCAGTACTAATAAATTGATCACACTTAATGCTTTACAATTATGCTGCTTCCGCAAAACTAGCCACTTTCTCCCTTGTTATTTACCTTGCATTATAATTGCATTCGGTGGCTTGCTGAGTACATCTGTACTCACCCCGTTGACTCACAACATCAGAGCCCGTCTACTACGAGGAGGATGAAGGTCTGGAGTAGCGACCCAGTCAAGGCGAGACTGGAAGGAGGCGTTCATCTAGGACCCTTGATTTTATTAGTTTCTCTTCACTTTCATTCACTTTTGTATTAATGCGGTCTACGAACCGTGAATGATTGCCCGTAATGTACGTGGTCGCTTTATGAACGTCTTGGTTTATTGATTTTCTTTGGAATTTCAATAAAGGTCCTGATTTATTAAATCGGGGCGCGACGAGATGGTATCAGAGCCGACTTGACTGTAGGAAGCCAAACAGACCTGACCTTAGGACTTCTATATATATTCACTATATTTTACAAAAGATTACTTATCCTCTTATCTTCTAAGATTTTCACAAAATTTTCTCTCTTTTGTAGATGCCGATCCGTACCATGAGCGGGACTCTTCGTGACGAGGCCGGATTCATCCGCGAGCTACGCATGCTCGTCAGTTTCCTCGGATTCGAGCATGAGCCGATGTACCATGGAGTCTTCCCCGACGAGGAAGAAAGCTTCTGCGAGGTCACCGTCGTCGTCCAACCCTCCCCTCAGACAGCTCACACCTACCGCGGAGGAGGACCTACCTTCCTGGTAGCCAGTCAGCGCACCGCTCTCCAGGCACTTACGGAGCTCCGGATGATCTACGACAGCGAGCTCTACGACACGGACTTCCGCTTCGTACCTCTTCGCACCCCCGGGAGTCCACACAGTGTCTTCGTCAGCACCCTCTCCCAGCGCCATTCGGCGATTGGTCATACCATGCGCTTGTTGGAGGCCATGGATGATCTCCACTACGAGGCGCTGCAGGACGCCAATGGACAGCGCGACACTATCAGCTTCTACCGCCATTCTTCTGAGGACCTGAACCGCGAGAACGGAGAGCTTCGTCGCCGCATCCAGCAGGGACACCGCTTGGCTGCCGAGGTAGAGGAGTTGCGGCGTCAGAATGAGCTCCTTCGACAGCGTGTCGCCACCAACCCACACCTCCGCTACCAGATCGAGGAGTTGAAGAAGGACATTGAGGAGATCACACCTCTTCCGCCCCGCAGGAAGAAACCCATTCAGACTCCCACAGTGAGGCCCAAGAGGATCTCCCGCAGCGCACCACCCGCCGGACCGTCCAGTTCCTCGACCCCGCCCGTCTCCCACGAGCCCGAGATCGAGCCGTCCCCCGAGCTGCCTTAGACGTAGTATTACGATTGATTGTTATTTTTATTTGCTTGCTTGTATTAGCATTCATGTCAAAATATAAGGCATGAATGAGAAAATAAATAAATGTAACCGCAAGAACGGTATCCCTTTTGAAATAAAATATAAAGAAGTTCACCAAAATAAATGTGTACACATTGAAAATTCCAGGATGACCAACACCCAGGGATCAGACGCTCCGCAGAACGGAGGGGATAGTGGCAACCTGCCACAATGGGGAGCCACCGGGCAGAGGCAAGCCCCGGTCGCCAACCACCCCACCTTGGCTGAAATGATGGCCACTCAAAATCAGTTGGTCTCAGCCCTCCTACACCAGATGCAGCAGCAGCAGCAGATGCAAGAGCAGCAGGCTCACTTCTTTCGCCTCCACCAACAGCCCGAGCTGCCCCGACCCGCCACACCAGCTCCCGCTCCTGCGACACAGCTCTCGGAGTTCCTCCGAGTCCGCCCACCGACCTTCTCGAGCACCACCAACCCCATGGAGGCTGGGGATTGGTTGCGGGCGATCGAGAAGAAGCTCGATCTCCTGACCTGCACTGAGCAGGAGAGGGTGGCCTTCGCCACCCACCAGCTTCATGGTCCCGCCGCAGAGTGGTGGGACAACCACCGCGAGACTCTACCCGAGGGCCACGCCCTCACTTGGGCGGAGTTCTCGGCCGCCTTTCGTGCCGCCCACATCCCCGACGGCATCGTTGCCCAGAAGCAACAAGAGTTCCGAGATCTGCAGCAGGGGAGCAGATCTGTCACTGAGTATCTACATGAGTTTAACCGTCTGGCCCGGTACGCACCAGAGGAGGTCCGTACGGATGCGGCTAGACAAGCTAAGTTCCTTCGGGGACTGAAGGACGAGTTGTCCCTACAACTCATCTCAGGAGACTTCGCCAACTTCCAAAAGTTGGTGAACAAAGCTATCATGCAAGAGACCCAACAAAATAAAGTTGACCTGAAGAAGAGAAGGATGATAGCCTTCAGACAAAACCAGGGTATGGCCCAGAGACCCCGTTTTGCTCCACCCCCACCAGCGCCACAGTACCACCCCCGGCCAGTATATCGCCCGGCACCACCAGCTGCCAATGCCGGAGCCAGCCAACCTCGTGCCGCTCCAGCCGCACCGACCGCCCCAGCTGCCCCGGCCAAGAAGGCAGAGATCCTGCGCGACAAGCACGGCAAGCCCGTGGTTTGTTTCAACTGCCGTCAGGAGGGGCATTACTCCAATGCTTGCCCCCATCCTAAGCGCGTCCAAGGAGTTGCCGCGAACCCCGCCATCCGCGCCCGAGTCAATCACGTCACCGCGGAAGAAGCTCAGGCCGCACCAGAGATAGTGATGGGTAAGTTCTTGGTACATTCAGCACTTGCAGTGGTTTTATTTGACACTGGAGCTACGCACTCCTTCATATCAACTGATTTTGTGGAAAAGAACAAACTAAACACCGAAGATCTACCCAGAGCCGTACAAATAGTCACCCCAGGAAAACAGACTCTAGCCCTAACATATAGCCCAAAGGTATGGATAGATATCCACGGCACCATATTCTGGGCCGACCCCATCCTAATAGAATGCCAAGGCCTAGATCTCATTCTAGGAATGGATTGGTTAAATAAATACCAAGGGGTGATAGAATGTGCCCAGAGAAAAGTGACTGTGACCAGCGAAGAAGGGACTGCCGTCACCTTTCAGATGCCAAGACTAAAGATAAGAAGACCAAGACTGCACCAGACTATCTTGGAAGAAATACCGATAGTCTGTGAATACCCGGACGTGTTTCCAGAGGATTTACCAGGAATGCCACCTAGGAGGGACATAGAGTTCAGGATTGACTTGGTGCCTGGAACCACCCCTATTTACAAGCGACCATACCGGATGGCCGCCAATGAATTAGCTGAGATGAAGCAACAATTGGAGGATCTTAAGAAGAAAGGCTATATCAGACCAAGCACATCACCGTGGGGTGCCCCCGTCATCTTCGTCGAGAAGAAAGAAGACAAGGCAAAGCGTATGTGTGTGGATTACCGCGCCTTGAATGAGGTAACAATCAAGAATAAGTACCCGTTGCCTCGGATCGATGACCTCTTCGACCAACTCAAAGGAGCTACGGTATTCTCGAAGATCGACCTACGGTCTGGTTACCATCAGTTGAGGATCCGAGAAGAAGATATACCCAAGACGGCCTTCACTACCCGTTATGGATTATACGAGTGCACGGTTATGTCCTTTGGATTGACCAACGCCCCTGCATTCTTCATGAATATGATGAATAAAGTGTTCATGGAATATTTGGACAAGTTTATAGTGGTTTTCATCGACGACATCCTCATCTATTCCAAGGACCAGAAGGAGCACGAGACTCACCTCCGGTTAACCTTAGGAAAGCTAAGGGAACACCAATTATATGCCAAGTACAGCAAATGCAAGTTTTGGACGGCAGAAGTAAAGTTCCTCGGACACATCATCTCTGCGCAAGGAATCGCAGTAGACCCTGCCACCGTAGAAGCAGTTACGGATTGGTTGCCACCCACGAACGTATCTGAGATACGAAGTTTTTTGGGATTGGCCGGATATTACCGAAGATTTATCGAGAATTTTTCTAAGATAGCCAAGCCAATGACCAAGCTGTTGCAGAAAGGAGAAAAGTTTGAATGGACTCCTGAATGCGAGGAAAGTTTCCGCACCCTCAAGACTCGTTTGGTATCTGCACCTATACTGACCCTACCGGATATCCGCAAAGACTTCCATATCTATTGCGACGCATCTCGCCAAGGATTAGGATGTGTTCTTATGCAAGATGGAAAAGTAATCTCTTATGCCTCCCGACAGTTGAGACCCCATGAGTTGAATTATCCGACTCATGATTTGGAATTAGCCGCCGTAGTGCACGCCCTTAAGATTTGGAGGCACTATCTGGTTGGAAATCGCTGTGAAATCTTTACGGATCACAAGAGCTTGAAGTATATCTTCACACAACCTGACCTTAATCTGAGGCAAAGACGATGGTTGGAACTAATCAAGGACTATGACTTAGGTATCCACTACCACCCAGGAAAAGCAAATGTGGTAGCAGATGCGTTAAGTCGCAAGGGATATTGCACAGCCATGATGATTCAAGAACACGCACCCCTGTTATGTAGGGAGATGGAAAAATTAAATCTTGGGGTAACCACAAGAGCATACCTAGCCACCTTGGAAACCCAACCTGTCTTGTTCGAGCAGATCCGTGAGGCTCAGATGGAGGACCCAGATATAGCTGCCATTAAGAAGAACATGAGACAAGGAAAAGCCCCCGGATTTTCAGAAGACGAGAATGGCACCATATGGTTTGGAACTCGGATATGTGTGCCGGATAAACCTGAAATAAAGACTCTTATCTTAAGAGAAGCCCATGAGACATTGTACTCCATTCATCCCGGCAGTACCAAGATGAACCAAGATCTGAAGGAACGCTATTGGTGGGTTAGCATGAAAAGAGAGATTGCCCAGTTCGTCGCCGAATGTGACACCTGCAGAAGAGTAAAAGCTGAACATCAGAGACCTGCAGGATTGTTACGGCCACTTAAAGTGCCGGAATGGAAGTGGGAAGAGATCGGGATGGACTTCATCACCGGATTACCAAAGACCCAACTGGGGTATGATTCTATTTGGGTGATCATTGATCGGCTTACGAAAGTAGCCCATTTCATAGCCGTCAAGACAACCTTCAGTGGACCTAAGCTAGCAGAGCTATATATGGCCCGGATAGTATGTCTTCATGGAGTGCCCAAGAAGATAGTATCTGACCGAGGAAGTCAGTTTACCTCTCGTTTTTGGAAGAACCTCCAAGAGGAGATGGGCACGAGATTGAATTTCAGTACCGCCTACCATCCTCAGACAGATGGACAAACAGAAAGGGTAAATCAAATACTAGAGGATATGCTTCGAGCATGTGTTTTGGATTTTGGAGCCACTTGGGACAAGAGCTTGCCGTACGCTGAATTTTCATACAACAACAGCTATCAAGCCAGCCTTCAGATGTCTCCTTTTGAAGCCCTATATGGACGTAAGTGCAGAACGCCTCTACTTTGGGACCAAACTGGTGAATCCCAAGTATTCGGAACCGACATTCTTCGAGAAGCTGAAGAGAAGGTACGAATCATCAGAGACCGACTCAAGACAGCCCAATCGCGACAAAAGAGCTACGCAGACAATCGCCGTCGAGACCTAGCCTTTGAAGAAGGAGATCATGTCTACCTTCGGGTTACACCTCTCCGTGGAACTCAACGGTTTAACATGAGAGGAAAGTTGGCCCCTCGATATGTTGGCCCATTTCCCGTTGTCCGACGCCAAGGCGAAGTAGCTTATCAGTTGGAATTACCGCCCTCATTGGCTGGAGTGCATGACGTGTTTCATGTGTCTCAACTCAAGAAGTGCCTCCGCGTCTGTCGCGCCCCGATTTAATAAATCAGGACCTTTATTGAAATTCCAAAGAAAATCAATAAACCAAGACGTTCATAAAGCGACCACGTACATTACGGGCAATCATTCACGGTTCGTAGACCGCATTAATACAAAAGTGAATGAAAGTGAAGAGAAACTAATAAATCAAGGGTCCTAGATGAACGCCTCCTTCCAGTCTCGCCTTGACTGGGTCGCTACTCCAGACCTTCATCCTCCTCGTAGTAGACGGGCTCTGATGTTGTGAGTCAACGGGGTGAGTACAGATGTACTCAGCAAGCCACTGAATGCAATTATAATGCAAGGTAAATAACAAGGGAGAAAGTGGCTAGTTTTGCGGAAGCAGCATAATTGTAAAGCATTAAATGTGATCAATTTATTAGTACTGAAAAGTAAACATGTGTATGCATCATCATCTTCTAACTCGAGGAGTACGTTTTACCTCCCCGCACAACAGTCCTTACATGCCATGAAAAACTCATCCATTCAAACAATTGTAAACTAACTGCGAGTAGTCACACAACCCGCCCTTGACCGTGGGCTCGGCTTTTTGAAAAGATTAAATTACTCTGATCAGAGATGTACCACTGTACCCACAAGGCACGCACTCATCACCTACACCGAAGTGTAACGAGATGACCCATCACACGGGAACTCGTGCCAAAACCTTCCATATGGTCTTCCCCGACTCAACAGCACCCTCTTATAGGTTTCGTACCGTGTCTCGGCATGTCGAGTTTCCACAATACCCCCCCTTGAGCCATCGTCGGTACAAGGCGCCCTGAGGGCTAGCCCCTTGCCCCCTCCACTATGGTGCCGTGAGACGGAGTGTTCCACACTTCCAGTTAGGACTTACCCATTAGACTTGTGGTTGGTACGGAAATGCTTTGCAACAGATCCCGCAGACCGGTCCTTATAGTGCCCCGGGTGCGACATACCAAAACCCGAGCTTGCACCCAGAACCCACCATACTTATCACTTAGCCAACTCCAACAGAGTCCAGAGACGAGAATAAACAGGGGAAATTCATATACTGAATCCAGCTATCTATGACTCGTTCTTTTTAACCTATAGCAGTTGTGCCGGTACATTGGGCACTAGCTAATATTCTTATAGTAGAGTGACAAGGAGTTAAGGCTCAATAAGCATGGCTTGGGTTTGCACACAAGGACGGGGATCTACTAAATATATAAGTGTAAGGCTTGGATATTTGACTAATGCAATATTAACCTATGGGTTTATAGCGATAATTTATTTAAAACATGGGCTCAATTATGATCAACTGTTTCCACAGAGACGGTCGATGACTTGCCTTGATCCGCGAATGGTGAAGGTGGAACCTCGGGAAAATATTCCGGCTCTTCGACGACAACGTAGTCTTCTCGATACGGAAAAGTAAATAAAACATTCAATAAACAATCCAAAACAAATCAACCATATCAACATACATGTTTTTGTTGGATTTAAGTAAAGGAGATAAAGTCTTAAATTTTAGGGAATTGTTACTTAAATATTTAAGATTGATTTTTAATGAAATTTCTGAATTTATGACTTGATGTAATTATTTTTCCTAGGGGTTTTTATTTCCCCTTTTTAGAGATGAAGCAAAAAGGTATACAATTAACCTTAATGTTTTATTGTAGTAAAAAAAAGTGAAATTAAGTTATTATGTCTTCTGAAGTTATTATATAAGTTTTTAGGATATTTTCATAAAGTGTTGACTTTTCATTAAATGAATTAATTAAATGTCCTAAAAGAGCTTTTGCAATATTATTTAATAGAATAAAGTGAGCAAAATGAATATTCTATTTTTATTGTATTACAAACAGTGAAAAGGGAGTCAATATATCATCTGAAATTAATATATAATTTTTAAGGGTTTTTCTGAATTACTTAAATGAAATAATAATAAATCCTAAAGGGGGCTTTTCTTTATTTAATAAGATTATTATGTGCCAAATAAACATATTGTTTTTATTGCATAAAAGTGTAGATAATAAAAAGATAGATTTTACAAAATTTGAATGGTCGAATTTGGAGATAAATTGAAGGAGATATGAATTTTTGGGGAGAGTATATAAATGAAGTTTAACCAATTTCTTATATGATGTTTGTATTTATTGTAATAGTTATAAAAATATTAAAAATTCAAATAAAAGCCTAGTGTATATTTTTAGCTTGAAGAATTTAATAAAAATTTCCAAACCCAAAATTTGAATTCTTTTTGAGATTCTTAATTCCTCGTTGTTTTAACCATTTTATTATTCATACACGGTCCATATAATTTAAATTTTATTTTCTGCAATTTAAAATAAAATTTATAAAATCTTATAAAAATTTATTTTGTCTTTAGAAACTTAACATAAATTACTCATCTCAAATCCTGAGTTATATATCATGATTTGTATTTATTTTTCTCTTCTTAATTCAATATATAAAAATAGTTTTTAAAAAGGATTTTTAACGAAATTTAAATACATAGTTGAAATGAGATTTTGACCTAATAAATCGAGATAAATATTATTAATTTGACGATAAAGGATCAAGTAAAAATAACGAATAAATTAGATTAAATAGATTCTCAAGGATTAAGGGACGATACGAGAATAACCATTATATATATTATAATCAAAGCGGGATCATCCGGTTTTGATAATGATATTTTAGGATCAATATTAATTAATAGTTGAAACGTATCGATGAACAAGATGACATAGTGGAATAGAAATAATTATGATGCGATAATTAGACATGGAATAATTTAATTGATAGGAGCAAGTGAATCAAAAGAAAATGTGTTCTCACCGGGAGGGAACAAAAGACGATGATGCGGAGTATCGGCTTGGCGCTATACAACAGATGGCGCACGGGGCACAGGACGACATGGCTGCGCAACTGACGTGGATGGTTTTGGAGAGGGTGGCATAGGGAGGAGGAGAGGGTGGTGTGGGGAGAATGAGAGGGTGGCATGGTTTTTATAGGGGGAGAAGGGCTATGGGAAAAATGGAAAGAGGAGTGAGAAATGGAAAGAGGAGGGAGAAATAGAAAGAGAGATAAATGGAAAGAGAAAATAAGGAAAATAGAGGGAAAAGATGGAAAGAGGAAAAAGGAAGGGGAATGGAGAAATGGAAGGAGGAGGGAAAAATAGAAAGGGAGAGAAATGGAAAGAGAAAGGAAGGAAAATAGAGTGAGGAGAAGGAAAGAGGAAAAAAGGAAGAGGAATGGAGAAATGGAAGGAGGGAGTGGAGGTGGCTGTGCGTGCAGCCAAGGGAGGTGCGCAGGAAGAAAAGAAAGCAAGGAGAGAGAAGGAAAGGAAAAGAAGGAAAGAGAAAAAGGGAAAAAGGAAAGAAAAGAAAAGGAAAGGAGGAAAAAAATAGGAAAATATTTTTCTGAAAATTAAAAATTGAAATTTTAAGAAAAAGTTAAAAGTTTTTGGAAAGTTTGAAATTTAAAATAAATTTAGAAATCTTGGATTTTAAAGAAATAACGTGTGATATTTTAACGAATAAACGGCGGTTTGAAAAATCAATTAATTTTGTATTCGCGTCGAAATTAGAAATTTCCGAACATGAA
Organism: Zizania palustris; assembly: GCA_019279435.1. Lineage (NCBI taxonomy): Eukaryota > Viridiplantae > Streptophyta > Magnoliopsida > Poales > Poaceae > Zizania > Zizania palustris. The sequence continues at coordinate 58,929,346 of JAAALK010000082.1, forward strand.
CACCAAACAAGGTTTTTAATTCATTTTTGGGAATATAAAAATAATTTTTAAAGTGATTTTTAATGGATTTAAACATGTAGTTAAAATGGGATTTTAATTTCGCGACCGAAAATAGAACGTTGATTCCTACGGATTTTTGATTGGGAAAAGATATAGATAGTCGGAAATGATGATTTAAATTATATTGAAAGATAGTGATTCAATTATTATTTTTTATTAAAGTTATTCATTGAAATATTATGGATTACTATTCTAGTTACAAAATTCTTAATAAAAACCTAAATATATTGAGGTGGGAGAAATTTATTAGAAATTTCTCTTGCCAAATTTTATTTGGTTTTATATTATTTTTAATTGAAATATCATATATTTTATTCACACAACATTTGTGTTGAAATATATTTTAATAATTAGTGTTAGAGTTTTGCGATAAAATGATATCGATTATATCTTAATTAATTCATTTGCACCAAAAATCCCGAAAAAAATTTGGGAAAATTACACTAGTCGCGATTTATTTTTAAATGAAAATTTTAAGCTCACATTTTAGATTTCTTATTTATCGATTTATACTGAATCCTTTTCTTGAAATTTATTTATTAATTACTTTATTTATTTTAACGCCTGATAAAATTCAGGGCGTTTACAGCGTCCCCACGGAGCAAGTGGATCTTCAGCAGTTGGATGTCCAAGAGGATCTGACCTATGTAGAAAAGCCGGTCAAGATATTAGAAGTCAAAGAAAGAACCACCAGGAGTCGAGTCATCCGCTTCTGCAAAGTGCAGTGGAGCAATCATCCGGTAGAGGAATCTACATGGGAAAAAGAAGATGAACTCAAGGCACAGCATCCTGAGCTATTCAAGGATTGAGCCGAATCTCGAGGACGAGATTCTCTGTAAGGGGGATAGGATTGTAACACCCTGAAATTAAAAGGAATAAAATAAAAAGAAAAAATATTATTCAAATCATTTTTGATTTATTATTAAAGGAAAAATCCAAAAGAACCCAAATAAAGCCAAACAGGAGAAATACTTGAAATCCGGACTTGAAAATTTATGAGATGAACTAGAAACCAAGATATAATTTTAGGAATTTTTACAAATTTTTATCAACAGTGATTCAACCCTTAATCAAATAAATGAATTCCTGGAATTAATTTAAATCAGAAAAGAATTTAAAATGCTTATTGGGCCTCAACCCCGAAACCCCCTCCTAAAGCCTTTTAGGCCCAGCCCACCACTGTTCTCTCTCTGACAAAACGGGCCCCGCCTGTCGGCGCTCTTCCCCGCCTCCCTCTCCCGCCCACGCCCGCTTGGTCCCACCTGCCAGCCCCGCCGCGCCACTGACCACTCGGCCCCGCCTGTCGGCCCTTTCCTTTCCCGTTCGCCCACTGACAGGTGAGCCCACCTGTTAGGTGCTTCGTCTCCGATGGAAGGGGATCGCCCCCTTCCTTCCTCCCGGCGATCACCTTCTGCTTCTCGCCGCCGGCAGCCCGCGATCGCCCGGATCGTCCCGGATCACTTCCCCGCATGCCGCCGCCTCCTTTCCATCCATAGCAACGCGTTTTTACGCTTTAGGAAAGCTACCCGGAGCTTTGGTAAGGGATCGCCGAGCCCTCGGGATCCCCTCGTTTCCCTGCCATCCTGACGCCGGCGACCCCCTATAAGAACCCTCTGGTCGCCGCACTCACCCCACAACGCCGTAGCCCGAGCCCTCGCCCCCCAGAGCGCCGCCACCCCCGTTTTTCGATTTTCTCCTCTGTTAGACTCCGGCGAGCCCTCGCCGTCGTCTCGGACCTCCTCCGTCCACGTCGTCGCCACCGTCGTGACCACCAGAGCTCACCCGTCCTCGGCCACCCCTCGGTTGGCCGTGAAGACCACCGGATCATCGACGCCGACGAGCACCCGAGGCCTCCCCACCGTCTACGCTCGCCGCCGGTCACCTCAGGCCCCTTCGTCACCACCCGAGGTACCGTCGTGATCGCCATCCTCCCCGCGTTCCATTTTTAGCCCTAGCTAAGCCCCTAGGCCCTCGCCGTCGCCGCCATGGCCGCACCCGAGCCCGCCGTCGCCGGAGACGAAGGGGTACTCGACCCCTTTACGACGTGCCGTGCCGGACGCGATCGAGGCCATCCGATCACGATCGGAGGGCCACGATTAAATCCCTTCGGGATTTAATCCGGCCCTCGGATCCGATCGAAGGGGTATCGTGCGATCGCAACCGTCGATCGTTACTTAAACCCCCGGATCCATCCGGTGCGTCACATGTACCCATCTGTCACGTTTTAATCACAGCCGTTCAAATTCATTTAAACGTCCCGCCTCGCGCCCATCGCCGCATCGATCTGGATCGGACGATCCAGATCGGTTCGGGTCCACGCGCACAGTGGTGCGGTCCACCGTGGGCCAGGCTCACCGTGGACCAGGACCCATTTTCTGTTTAAATAAAATTCCAGAAATTGATTTAAACTTTGAAAATTCATATCTTGCTCAAATTAACTCCAAATTCACCATTCAAATTTTGTTAGAACCAGAATATTATTCTCCACACATTAATGCCATAAAAACAGTATGTTTCTGTTGACCAAAATATTATAAATAAATGAATAAAATCCCTTATTAAATAAATAATACAGAAATAAATTGGAAAAAATCCTAAAATAGTAGACTTCACTGTTTTATATAAAACTCAGAATATTAAAATATTACTTCACATAATAAAACCTACAAATGGTATGTTTAATATTTGGTGAATTTTATCTGTTTATTGAATGTATTGTTTATTTTCCGTATCGAGAAGACTACGAGTTCGTCGAGGAGCAGGAGTTCTACCCGAGGTTCCTCCATCCCCATTTGCTGAGCAAGGCAAGTCATCGACCACCTTTGTGGACACAGTTGATCATTATTGAGCCCATGATTAATAAATTATTGCTATAACTCATAGGTTAATATTGCATTAGTCAAAGATCAAGCCCTACACTTATATTATTAGATCCCCGTCCATTGTGTGCAAACCCAAGCCATGCTTATTGAGCCTCAACTCCTTGTCACTCTACAAATATTATATTAGCTAGTGCCCAATGTACCGGCACAACCGCTATAGGATATAAAGAATGAGTCGTAGAATAGATGAATTCTGGTATATAAATACCCCGTTATTCTTGTCTCGGACTCTGTCGGAGTAGGCTATGTTATAAGTATGGTGGGTTCCGGGTGCAAGCTCGGGTTTTGGTATGTCGCACGGGGCACTATAAGGACCGGTCTGCGGGATCTGTTGCAAAGCACTTCCGTACCAACCACAGTCTAATGGGTAAGTCCTAACTGGAAGTATGGAACACTCCGTCTCACGGCACCATAGTGGAGGGGGCAAGGGGCTAGCCCTCAGGGCGCCTTTACCGACGATGGCTCAAGAGGGGTATTGTGGAAACTCGACATGGCGAGACACGGTACGAAACCTATAAGAGGGTGCTGTTGAGTCGGGAAGACCATATGGAAGGTTTGGCACGAGTTCCCGTGTGATGGGTCATCTCGTTACACTTCGGTGTAGGTGATGAGCGTGCCTTGTGGGTACAGTGGTACATCTCTGATCAGAGTAATTCAATCTTTTCGAAAAGCCGAGCCCACGTCAAGGGCGGGTTGTGTGACTACTCGCAGTTAGCTTACAATTGTTTGAATGGATGAGTATTCATGGCATGTAAGGACTGTTTGCGGGAGGTAAACGTACTCCTCGAGTTAGAAGATGATGATGCATACCCATGTTACTTTTCAGTACTAATAAATTGATCACACTTAATGCTTACAATTATGCTGCTTCCGCAAAACTAGCCACTTTCTCCCTGTATTTACCTTGCATTATAATTGCATTCGGTGGCTTGCTGAGTACATCTGTACTCACCCCGTTGACTCACAACATCAGAGCCCGTCTACTACGAGGAGATGGTCTGGAGTAGCGACCCAGTCAAGGCAGACTGGAAGGAGGCTTCATCTAGGACCCTTGATTTTATTAGTTTCTCTTCACTTTCATTCACTTTTGCATTAATGCGGTCTACGAACCGTGAATGATTGCCGTAATGTACGTGGTCGCTTAGAACGTCTTGGTTTATTGATTTTCTTTGGAATTTCAATAAAGGTCCTGATTTATTAAATCGGGGCGCGACACACCCCACGGTGATGTGCTTGGTCTGATATAGCCTTTCTTCTTAAGATCCTCCAATTGTTGCTTCATCTCAGCTAATTCATTGGCGGCCATCCGGTATGGTCGCTTGTAAATAGGGGTGGTTCCAGGCACCAAGTCAATCTGAACTCTATGTCCCTCCTAGGTGGCATTCCTGGTAAATCCTCTGGAAACACGTCCGGGTATTCACAGACTATCGGTATTTCTTCCAAGATAGTCTGGTGCAGTCTTGGTCTTCTTCTTTAGTCTTGGCATCTGAAAGGTGACGGCAGTCCCTTCTTTGCTGGTCACAGTCACTTTTTCTCTGGGCACATTCTATCACCCCTTGGTATTTATTTAACCAATCCATTCCTAGAATGAGATCTAGGCCTTGGCATTCTATTAGGATGGGGTCGACCCAGAATATGGTGCCGTGGATATCTACCATACCTTTGGGCTATAGGTGAGGCTAGAGTCTTTTTCCTGGGTGTATTTGTACGCTCTGGGTAGATCTTCGGTGTTTAGTTTTTGTGCTTTCTTTCCACAAAATCAGTTGATATGAAGGAGTGCGTAGCTCAGTGTCAAATAAAACCACTGCAAGTGTTGAATGTACCAAGAACTTACCCATCACTATCTCTGGTGCGGCCTGAGCTTCTTCCGCGGTGACGTGATTGACTCGGGCGCGGATGGCGGGGTTCGCGGCAAC
>JAAALK010000082.1:58935203-58964625 GCA_019279435.1 Zizania palustris
AATGAATTAGAGTAGTGGAGCAGAGTTTAGTCATGTTCAAGTGCTCCAATCTAGATTCAATAACCCTGAGTTACATAATCTATACTATATTTTCTCCTTTCGAATATTCGGTGAAAGAAACGATTGTTATTAGTATTATTAATTATAGTAAAATTAATAATAATCGATATATTTTATCATTCTTGTTTGTACTGTCAACTAAGGTATCGTTTGGTTTTTTATTCTAAAAATTTAGTCACATCACATCGAATGTTTAGATGTTATTTTGGAGTATTAAATATAAACTATTTATAAAATCCATTCATAATCAATGGATTATTCACAAAACGAATCTAATTAGTCTAATTACACTATGATTTGATAATATGATGTTATAATAAATATTTGGTAATTATAGATTAATTAGTTTTAATAAATTCGTCGTCTTACGAATAATTCTTCAATTATGTAATTAATTTTATAATTAATTTAATTATATTCCAAGCTAAACTTTAGTACGACATCTGAGAAGGATAGTCCAAACCCTGTTCCTGAATCATGTCGTGCCATCCCATCAACCCTGCTCTCGCCTGTCCAACAAACCAGACTCTCCCATACTGCACTGCCACTGCACGCCCCCACGCGCCGCGCGCTGCGCCACCGTTCGCCGCGCCCCGCATTATTGCCCCGCCGGGCGCAAGCCAACCCAGGCCGCTGCCGGTGGCGTGCGTGCGCGACGTCGACGTGAGCTCGCAGTCGCAGGCAGTAACGCTTTTACTCCCGCCTGTTCACTTCCCTCGAGACAGCTCATATAAGCGCGCCGCTAGCCTCCTCGCTCGCCGCCGCCGCCGCCGCTAGCTATAGCTCTAGCCTCGTAAAGTGGTCGCCTGCCTGGTGGACATAGGTTTGGTTGCGATGGGCGAGGCGCCGAGGCCCAAGTCGCCGCCGATGTACCCGGACCTGTGCGGCCGGCGGCGGCTGGAGCTGGAGCTGCAGATCCTCAACCGCGAGGTCGGCTTCCTCGAGGTCAGCTCACTTATCGACTTCTCGAGTTCTCGTCTTCTCCTCATGTCACTTCTTCGGTTCTTCTTGAGTTCTTGTCATGTTCTTCCTTCCCCGAGACAGAGAGAGACTTTGGCTAGCATCCATGAGGGAAATCTCTGCAAAAAAGTTGATGCGGAGAGCTCATCGATTTGGGGTTTCGTGATGGACGTGGAGGGGAGCTCGTCGCGAGAAGCGAGGCACGACAGGCTCCCCTATTCGGACGTGACATTGTCATTGTCGTAGTACTGAACTACTACCACTTTTTTCATGGCTGCCCTGCCCTAGAGTTCTTGCAGAGAGAACAAGAAAATTTCACAAAGGGCAGCCATCTCCCCTTCTTCTTGAGTTCTACTACAAGACGTTGTATCTGCATTGCAGAACTGTAGAGGAGGATTGCAAGTGCAGTCTGTTCCCAAAAGTCAAAACCTCCTCGCTTCTGCATTGCATCTTGCTGAGAGTCTGAACTCTGAAACTTAATAAAAAGAAGGGAAAAAAACTTGCTTTCACATTTCTGCTTCTCTTGAGCGTGACATCACCTGGCACTGGCAGCCAGTACTCCAGTGGGTGTAGAGTGTAGACGCTGCTGCCGCTGCCCATTGCTTGTGTTCTTTACTGCCTCTGCTTCAATTCATGGCACATGGAGCAGGACTGCAGGTCGCAGCCATGCGCATGTGCCTCGGCCTGACTGCCTGACTGACTGGGGCTTTTCCCTTTTGCAGCAAGAGCTACAGGGACTTGAACGGATTCAGCCCGTCTCGAGGTGTTGCAAAGAGTATGGACCTCTGCTTTCATCATTAGCCTCGCCTAGTCGCCTCTGCAATCTTGTCAATGGCAGTGCTTCTGGTGTTTCGCTCGGATGGGCAGCCAGTAGCAAACTCCTCCTTCATTCTAGTATCATAATTTCGCTCTAGTTATTACTATTGTTGTTTCTTGATTTGTTGTCATCAAATCATTCCATTCCTTTTCCTGATGATGGCATTAAAATTTATAATTAGACTTTTTATTGCTTTGCATCTGTGCTTCCTGCACCGTATGATGAGCTCCAGCGTTCAAACAGAGCAAGCTTGATACGGTGCAGCTTCAAACAGAACAAGCTTGAGGAAAAAAATAAAAGATGCAAACTGTTATTTTTACTCTTTAGTGGAGAAAATAGAAATGCTTTATGTTTCTGCTTCCTGAGACATTGCTAAACCTACTGTTCCTTTTCTTTTTGAAAAACAAAACTGCCCCCACATGAACTCAGACATGTAATAATCAGTAGTAGCTTCAGACCTGGTGGTCCAAACAGTCAATTAGTCAACACATGAGCTGTTGATGGATGGCCTACATTTCAGTTTTCCTCCTTTTGATATGATGATCTTGATTACAAAGATGCTAATGTTGTGATATAACATTTGACAGTGTCAATGAATTTGTCGGTGCAAAGACAGACCCTCTTATACCAGTGTAGGGATCTCTTGGCGTATGTTTCTCATATCAAAACTGTATTTTTTTTCCAATGTTCATGATCAGTGTCCCTCCGGGGCCTTCTTTATTCCAGAAACAAAAGGAGGCACAGATCTTGCGGTCTCTATCGGTGGATCAGGTCCCTTGCTCTTCCCTTGTGCATGATTTTGGATGCCTGGATATGAACATTCAAGTTTACTATACAAGTGCTTGTTTTAATTTGAAGAAATATTAAATTGAAACCATGCTCTGTTGTTGTAGTGAATAAGAACAGTAGGTAATCACTTATAGTGTAAACTGTAAAGTATATATAACAACATGTAAGTTTCAATCTGTTGGTGTGTTTCTTTGAATAACTAGGTAAAGAGTCAACACCATGTTAGCAATAGTCAATAGATAAATGGATGTGATTGTTACTGAATGTACTCAGAACAGAACTTCATCTTATCAACCCATTTCATCATGTTCACACAAGTTTGTAGACCCTCATTACACCAGTAAAGTGATTTGTCAGATATGTCACACTTTAATACTACATGATCACTCGGGGTAGCTGCCTTCTTTTGATGCAAAAAGTCTGTGTATCTGACATCAGTAATGGTGGCACCAAAGCATTTTTTGCAGTCTTTTTGTGGAGCCTATACTGTGCAGCGCCATCTACACGACAAAAACTACTTTTTTATTTCTGAACTTCTTGCAAATGTTTTCTCAGATCAAAAATGTGCTCCTGCTTGTCATGCCTCTGCTGCTGGTGCCGGTGCCTCCCAAAGCCCAAGAAGCCAAGCTGCTTCAGCTGTTCTTGCTGCTCATGCTGCGACACATCGTGCTGTAGACCGAGCTGCAGCTGCCTAAAGTTTCCTTCGTGCTGCAAATCAAACTACAGCTGCTGCAGCACAGGCTGCAGCCATTGCCGACCACGGTGCAGCAGCTGCTGTGGCTGCTGTCCACCCAGCGACTGCTGCGGCACCGATCAGTGCTGCACGGGGTGCTCGTGTTCCTGCTGCCCCCGGCCGCGGTGCTGCTCCTGCGCCGCGGCGCTGTTCGTCGGCTGCCTCGCCGTGTTCCAGCGGTGCCTGAGCTGCCGGTCGTCGTGCGGCAAGGGACAGCAGCCGTCGTCGTCCTGCTGCAAGTGCCAGTCGTCGTGCTGCGAGGGCGAGCGTTCCTGCTGCTGCGGCCGCAGGTCGGCGTGCCTCAGCGTGCCGGCGCCGCCGTGCCCGGAGTGCTCGTGCGGCTGCGTCTGCTCCTGCCCCAAGTGCAAAGAAGGGTGCCGCTGCCCGTCGTGCGGCAATCCGTGCTGCGCCGGCGGATGCTTATGCTAATCAAGATGATTAATTACCATGGTTTGTACTCTTCTTTTTGTGCTTATTAGACTTTAGATTTGAGTAAAACTTACTGTAAATAATTAAACTTGAGATGCAAATGCTACGGTTGAATGTAGATCACTGCAGGCATTATCAACTTCGTGTAGGACGATTTTCCTGCCCATCCATCCGATCTAAGGTTTATAAAACGAATATAGGAGATAGATAAATATAAAAAATATGGGTTAGAATTTTCGACAAGACATTGGTTTCAAATATATAATATGAATTAGTTTATCAATGTTTTGAAGAACACAAATAGTCATACATATTTTCTGGATGTGTCTTAAATATGTTTTACTCTAATTGTTTCTTTAGGTTTAATAAATATATGTATTAGAGATATTGATACAAATGTTTTCCCGATTAACATAGGACTACATCAAGGTGGTTCAGCTTTGAGCTCTTATCTATTTGCCTTAGTGATAGATGAGGTCACGAGGGATATACAAGGATATATTCCTTGGTGTATGCTTTTTGCTGACGATGTAGTTCTAGTAGATGAAAGCCGGGAAGGAGTAAATAGAAAGGTAGAGTTATGGCGTCAGACCCTAGAGTTAAAAGGATTTAGAATTAGCAGGACCAAAACTGAGTATATGAGATGTGACTTTGGTACTACAATTAGTGAGGATGGAGATGTAAGCTTGGGAGGCCAAGTAGTACCAAAGAATGACACCTTTCGTTATTTGGGATTGATGCTTCAAAGAGATGGTGATATTGATGAAGATGTTAGCCATAGGATCAAAGCGGGGTGGATGAAATGGCGTCAAGCATCGGGAGTCCTATGTGACAAGAGAGTGCCACAGAAGTTGAAAGGCAAGTTCTACAGGACGATGATTAGGCCTGCTATGTTATATGGGGCTGAGTGTTGGCCTACTAAGAGGCGGCATATCCAACAACTATGTGTCACAGAGATGCGTATGTTGCGTTGGATATGTGGGCACACAAGATTGGACCGAGTGAGAAACGATGACATACGCGATCGGCTAGGAGTAGCGCCAATTGAAGAAAAGCTTATGCAACACCGGTTGAGATGGTTTGGGCATGTCCACCGGAGACCCCCAGAGGCCCCGGTGCACAGAGGTATCATAAGACGGGTCAATAATGTGAAGAGAGGTAGAGGGCGACCAAACTTGACATGGGAGGAGGCAATCAAAAGGGACTTGAAGGAATGGAATATCCCAAAGGAGTTGTGTTTGGATAGAAGTGCTTGGAAAAAAGCTATCCACGTGCCCGAACCGTGATTAGGCCTTTTCCCTTTTAGTGCTCTTAAAAGCTTTTCCCCTCCACTTTCTCTCTTTCTCTTTTTGGTGACTTCTTGTTGGGTTTCAACTCTAGCCTACCCCAACTTGCTTGGGACTAAAAGGCTTTGTTGATGTTGATGTTGATGTATTAGAGATATAAATATGCATCTAACACTTCGATTCTTGTGAAGAACTTGTGAACTAGGAAATATCCAAATGAATTCACATTTTAGAATATCAATTTCATGTTGAACTTACTAAACAACCAAATACGAATTTGAACTATCCATTTTATATTCTCATCTAAGAATATTCAGATTTGTATTGTAAGTAAAATATAATAAATAGTGCTATCTAAATTTTCATAGTCTTAGTATTCGAAATCTAATCCTCCCTAACCATTGGATCGAACCAAGTTCAGTTTAGACCATTGGCAGTATACTTATGTCAAAGTAATATAAACCAATATAATATATCTCGGGACATTACCTTCGGTATCCCGTAGTTAGTCTTATCAGACCAGACTAAAGACATGCCAAAGACCAGTATTGATAGTTCGATATGGCCCATAAACAGAGGTTTGGCTCTTAGTTAAACTCTAGATATAATATCATAAGGATTATTTCCTTGTAATTAGGATTTAGTACCCGAATATGATAGGAAATCCTGCATCGACTCGAGATAGAGTCATAGGTTGTTTGACTCACCTCTTGAGTATAAAAGGAGGCGAGAACTCCCAAAGAACAAGATATCTAGCATTTTTTTTTGCTCTTGACGCCCAAGTCTTGATAGCTTGATCGGGTCATATTGTAAGATCTACCATATATTACGCAACAAAACACTGGACGTAGGGCTATTGTCCTCTAGGAGGTCTAAATCAATATAAATATTGGTTCTTGTATTCTAGAGTCGATCATCGAGTTCGATGTTGTTGTGCTTCCCTTACACACATCTGATCACCACCTTGGGTATCCCTTAGGAGGATTGGCTGATGATTCACTGATAATATATGACTATTATTCTTCACAAAACTCAAATACATGTAAATATCTTTTTTATGACAAAGATTATTACTTACTAAGAGCAACTCCAAAAATACCTCTATTTTTACTCTCTATTTTGTCCATTTAGCCAACTCTCTAAAAAATTCTCTTTCATATATGTTATACATTCCAACAAACAGTCGACTTCTAACTTTGTAAAAAAATTACTCTTTTTCTCTTATCTTTTCCCCTACTTTCTTTTCTCTCTAATCTCTTCTTTCTTCCTCCCGCTAGCCCCATGTGTTGCCACCTTCATTCTCTCCTACCCTACCACCACCTTTTCCCCCTCCACCCCTACCATCGACCTCCCTCTCCTCCACTTGCCTCCTACCCTGCCATCTATTAGTCAAATTCTAGGGTTGTCCAGGTTCTACTGGACTACCCCTTAAAGTCGCCACTGCCAGTGACGTAGAGGGCTCCGATGGGGGCCAGGCAGCGGCGTGAAGGCTCCGACAAGGGCCATGCCGGTGGAGGTGTGGAGGGCTCCGATGGGGCTATGTGGTTACGGCGGTGGTGTGGAAAACGGCGCCACAACGATTTGGAGGGCTCTAGTGCTTGTTTGTGGTGTGTTTTGGGGACAAACTAGAGATGGGCCCACGACACTTTGCCATCCAATTTGGCGGGCCAAGTTTGGCAAATTAGTAGTTCTATTCGTTAGTTAGATAATCAAACCATCTGATTGACCAATTTGTTGGAGAACTTTTTTTCCGAATGATCAAATTTTAGCCTCGAGATGTTGATGGCAACTTCACTGGAGTTGCTTGATCATAACATTGGGGTATTTTTTAAAAAATTCAACCAAAACATCGAGAACTATTATTAGAGAGCATTGCCATATAGTTTTTGGCATGAACTTAGAGCATCCAAAAGATTACTTATATGATTATTTAAATTTGAATATAGGTATTTTAGTAAAAAAATGAAGCTCCAATAGCCCCCTAAATGAGTCCTTTTCATAATACATTTCCTAAATTACTATTTATCTCTCTTAAATATTTTTTCTCTTGCGTTTGCATTATTTTCTATTCCGTGTGTTGTTATAAGATGGACGATACACATATTTAAAGATATCACAATTTTACACAAAATTATTCCATATTATAGATCATATTTCTATGATTTAAAAAATATGGGTCGAAATTACAGAAAAATTGTAGATTAATTATTTTTTTAAGGAGAGATAGAGTTTAGGAGGAGCTCTATTTTGGAGATGTTCTTTAAGTGAGTTGCATTGATACGATTATGTTATCTATAGATTTGATTAGGAAAATGAAACCAACAATTTCACGATCAATGCACGATTTCACGAATCGCGCTTAAGATTCCTCTGCTTTGATTGCTTACATCATTAACATATAAGTAAATGCAACCACCATACGTAATCACAACAGCTGATTTCTGCACAAAAAAAGAGTAGAGCATCTTACCATATGGAGTATTATACGACGAGTACGTCACCAAACCTGCGAGCTCGCAGTTACCAGGTTGCTGCCACAGCTGATAGCGCCGTCGCGCCGGCCGCGGCGACGACACATGACGGCGACCGTGTCCAAGTCCACTCATGCCTCGGCATCTGCCTACCTTAGCGGTTGTAACATGGCATGCGTAGCGTAGCTTAAACAAACAGCCAGCTGCCCTGCAGCTGCATCGTGCGCATTGGCGGCGAGCCGGCGAGCGCGAGGCAGATCAAAAGCGACGGCCGACGGCGACAAATGGATTTGCCGTTCTTCGTCGCCTTCACCGTCATACTCCTCCTCGCCAGGTACGTCCCCTTCGCGCTGCCCCCGATGGGGCGCGCCGTCCTCGCCGACAACGTGGCCGAGCCGCTCCGCGCCGCCAAGTGCGCCGTCTCCGTGGCCGTCTCCGGGCTGGTGCTGCTGGTGGTGCCCCTGCAGTGCGCCGGAGCCGGCGAGCTGCAGCAGTGCCCGGAGGTCAGGGTGGAGCGGCGCGCGCTGTGGCTCAACTGCGCGGCGTTCTTCCTGGGCATGGTCGCCGGGGGCGTCGCGGTGGTGCTGCCGCCGTTCGCCGCCGCGCCGCCGTTCGTCCACGTGGCGGTCGAACACCTGGCCAGTTTCACGGAAACCATTGCGGTGACCGCGTTCGCGCATGACCTCCGCATCTTCCTCAAGATTGCAACTTTGAAGCAATAACGAAGCGTTACACAACTGGAGCTACGAACACGCTGTCAAAGTAGCTGAAATTCAATATGAAAATGATAGCATGTTGATTTGTATGATGGGTGATATAGAGTGCTGCTCCAATCTCGTCCATTATTCGTGCATGTTTCTCCTCTTCAAGAACAAGTCATGCGAGAGAAAACCATTGAACTACCACGACCACGCGGATAAACCTCGCCTTCGTCGACGTCGATCTCCACGCTGCAGAGCTCGATCTGATCAGCTTGGTCTCGCCGGACGGCGACCTATTATCACGTTCCAGTACGTACAGACGACTTCAGCTGACCACTCTAACAAACCAACGAGCATTCGCTACTTCTCTTCTAAAATACAACAAAATTTACCCTTTAAGTTTTATCCTAAACAGTTCAACTTCTATAATTGTCTTCGCTAAATCTTCGTATTTTATCTCTATCTACTATTATAAGACTAGTTACACGTAGTATTAGTTGTCGATACTGTTTAGATTTATGAGTGTTAGTTTTGATTTTTTTTGTTGCATCTTAATAAACATGTCAAAAGCTAGAAATGGTTATAATTTGAGACGGAAGGAGCATCATATATGTCACCATTGCTTTGGGTTAGTTTCTTTCCAATCTATCTTCTTGCACAATATTTTTGTTATCATGCTAAAGTCTAAAAATTACTATAATTTGAGACATAATGAGTATCATATACCTCACCACTGCTCTTGGTGGAATCAAAATGTTGGAGGTACAAGATATATATCAAAAATGTTGGAGGTGTAAGATATAGATAGCCAAGTAGCAATTATATATTTTATCATCTCCATTAAGAACAGTGATCAACTATTTTGATGACTAAGAGCAGTAACAGATAGCTAATACTGTTATCACTAAAGTTAACGGTCACGTTTTAACAATTTACATTACTACATGGGAGCCTTTATGGTGCAACATTTACCTCCCAATAAGGTAATACTAGTAAATAATCCTAATCGTTGATTATATTTTATTTTTTGAATTAAATAATATTTGCTTTAAGTTTAACCGGTTATCTCCGGTCAATTTTCCGGTTGTTGCATGTTGTTGCATGCGCGAAAATCATGCACCTTCCATGTATTGGATCACACTAATGGAGGAAAAATATGTTACCAAAAATATAATTTGACTGCTAGAAATCACGTATTCAAAAAAATTGTTACCATAATGATATAATCAAAATATAAAATAATTCATATATATATACTAAATTATGTATTATTATAAGATTAATATTACAAAATTAAGATTTAATGAACGGGGGCATGGGCATAATTTTCTTTGATGATACTCATGGTAAAAAAACGAAGTTTGGATGCATGCACAAAATTTCTCGTAAAGTATACATGATGCATCACTACAAGAAAACTAGAAATTTTCGTCGGCCTTTTTAACTTCCGTCGGCTTCTGACAGTGGCCGACGGAAGTTAGCGGGGGTTTTTCCGCGGCCGATCGGGTCCCCCTAACTTCCGTCGGCTTTAATGCTGCCCGACGGAAGTTAGGGGGACCTTTTCCCAACCGCGCGCGCGTACAGGGAGACCTAACTCCCTGTACGCGCCCACGCCGCCGCCGCCTCCTGCGCCCAGCCCGCCGCCGCCTCCCGCCCTCGCCGCCTCCCGCCGCCGCCCGCCCTCGCCGCCTCGGGCCGCCGCCCGCCCGGCCGCCGCACGCCTCGGGAGCCGCCCGCCCGCCCGGCCGCCTCCCGCCTCGGGCGCCGCCGCGCCGCTGCCCGCCCGGCCGCCGCCGCCCGCCCGCCCGGCCTCCTCCTCCCGGCCGCCTCGGCCGCCGCCCACCCGCCCGCCCGCCGCCCGCCCGCCCGCCCAGCCGCCCCCCTTCCGGCCGCCGGCTAGCGCCTCCTGCCGCATTGCCCCCTCCCGGCCAGCGGCCAGCCGGCCACCGGCCCACGCGTGCCGCCCGCCGCCGCGCCCCCTCCCGGCCGTCGCCGCCCCCTTCCGGCCACCGCCCCCTGGTCGTCGCCACCGTCGCCCGTCGTCGCCGCCCACCGTCCGTCGCCTGCCGACCACTACCGTCCGTCATCACCCGCCGATCGTCGCCGTCCGCCAAGTAATTTTTACCCCTCACTTGCATTGTGATTGAATAGTTTGTTACTTTGTGAATTGTATTGTGAATAGAATCGAATTGTGAATTGAGTTAAATTGTGAATATGCTTGCCGAATGTTTCGGTCTGATACTCAACGAACAATTATTTTTGCTAGTACCTATCGGAATACAATTTTGTCGTAGTGGCACTTAAATTTTGATCGAGATTGATAGTATGATAGACACTTAAATTTTGTCGTAGTATGTGATAAAATGAATAATTCATTCAATTGCTAGTGCATGTCAAGTGGAAATTGATTCATTACGTTGACTATTTATGCTATTACAAGTGTTTCGTTTGCGATGTTCTATTATATATGCTATTAATTAAATTCTTGTATTAATTTTTGGTTTGTTGATGATTTCATTACGGTGATTAGTATTACATATATATACTTTATTATATATATTTCTTTTCGTATGCAATTTTTTATTTGAAAACAACGTAGATAGTGTAACGAAACCTATGCGTCACCCGTTTCGGACCAACATGTCTCACACGTGTCATGCGTGTGAGATGTGCAGGTCCGGAATTGTCCCTTTTTGGACAGCCTCAGAGTGGGCGACAGAGCGTGGTTTTATGATGAGTCATGAGTCCGAATGAGATTTCAGTAACATAACCTTGTTGTTCTCCATTGCACCACTATCAGGCGTGCAATTGGAGAACAACGGGGTTATGCTGCTGAAATTTCGTTCGGACTCATGGCTCGTCATAAATACCACGTTTTGTCGGTCACTCTTGGGTGGGTTTAGGACCTATCTTTTCCTATAGACCATGGTTGTCACGGCATCGCCTGCGCCGACTAGGCGTCCAGGCGGTCACCGCCGGACGCCATGGTGAATCGCGTCGCAAGAGGAGGATGTCCCAGAGTGTGCGGCACAGAGGGATGACCCAGAGGGTGTGGGGCAGGGGGATGACCCAGAGGGTGCGGGGCAGGGGGATCTCCCGGAGGGTGCGGGTCAGGAGGAAGGTGCTGAGGCTGCCGGCGGGTCCTCGGTATCTTTCAGGATGAGCCACTTAGTCGCTCCACTAGTAGTCTCTTCCGGTGGAGCCAAGATCGAGATTACGCCTGTTGGTGACGGGTAAGTGTAATACTCTTCTGTTGTTTTGCTTTTGTTTTCAAAAAAATTCTTTCACTAAACTAATTAACTTTATTTATTATGTATTTCTAGATCTTGGATTGACTCTCGGTTCGACGGCACTTCGAGAGTCAGGCAGGTTAACCAGATATTGGGTAACCTGTGCCGTCTGCACTACCCAGGGGTGCTGACAATGCCGACCGGTGAGCGGGTTCTATGCCAGACATGGGACCAGTACCGGTTCGCTCCTGACGGGCGCCACGGAACTGCTCAGGGAGCGGTGTCTCATGACTTCTGGGTATGCAAGTGTTTTTTCAATCTACTTTTAGGCTTTTCGAGTTACAACACTGTACTAATCATTACTTTTGTAGTTACGCTTTTGCTTGCCAGAAGTCGGCAATCACCATAACCATGCGCTTCAAGTCTTCAACAACAATGCACATAAGGTGGTGAAGGACGCCATTTCGTATGCCCGCATTCAAGCGAACAATGCTTACTACAAGGAGAAGCTAGGGCAACGAATGAGCAAGGCGACGGGCTCATCGTCAATTTATTTGACTGAAGAAGAATACCGTTCGGTAAATAATTCTAACTTTTTACTCTTCGATTGTTGAGATTTGTTGTCATATAATACAAATAGCATCTGTAACACCCCAGAAATTAAAAAGGAATAAAATAAAAAGAAAATATTATTTAAATCATTTCTGAATTTCTTATTAAAGGAAAAATCCCAAAAGAACCCAAATAAAGCCAAACAGGGAGAAATACTTAAAATCTGGACTTGAAACTTTTATGAGATGAACTAGAGACCAAGATATAATTTTAGGAATTTTTACAAATTTTTATCAACAGTGATTCAACCCTTAAACAAATATTTGATTTTCTGGAATTATTTAAAATCAGAAATCAATTTTAATCCTAAACGGGCCGAAACCCTGAAACTCCCTCCAGCGGCCTTTTTGGCCCAGCCCATCACCGCCCTCTCGCTGACAAGCAGGACCCGCCTGTCGGCGCTCACCTCCCCTCTCCTCTCCCGCCCACGCCCGCTTGGCCCCACCGGTCAGCCCCCGCCGCGCCACTGACCGCCCGGACCCGCCTGTCGGCCCCTTTCCTTTTTCGTTCGCCCACTGACAGGTGGAGCCCACCTGTCAGATTCATCTTCCTCCCGGGAAGGGGATCCCCTTTCCTTCTTCCCGGCGATCACCTTCCTTTTCCTCACCGCCGGCCGCCCGCGTTCGCTTGATCCACCCCGGATCGCCTTCCCTGATCACCGACGACCCCATTCCTTCTTTGGCCACGCGTTTTCGCGTTTATGGCAGTACAACCGGAGCTCGTGGAAAGGGATCACCGGAGCCCTCTCGGCTTCCTCGATTCCCTTCCATTCCGACCACCGGCGACCCCTATTTAAACCCCTGTGGACGCCGCCCTCACCCCCACACCGCCTAAGCCAAGCCTAAGCACTCTCGAGCGCCCTGCTCCATTCTTCGGTTTCTTCCTCTGTACCAACTCCGGCGAGCAATCGCCGTCGATCCCGACCCCCTTCGCCCTAGCCACCGCCACCGGAGTGATCGTCGACCACCACCCGTCCCCGGCCCCCCTTCCGTTGGCCGTGGACACCGCCGGATCGCCATCGCCGACGACCACCCGTACACCCCGCCTCGTCTACCCTCGTCGTCGGTCGCCATCCGTCGCCATCCGTCGTCGCCGGAGGTACCATCATGATCGCCACCTTCTCCTCTTTCCGTTTTCCGCCATAGGCTAGGATCCTAGGCCCTCGCCACCGTCGCCACGATCGCACCCGTGCGCCACCGTCGCCGGAGAAGAAGGGGGCGTAACCCCCTTAGCTGCGTGCCGTGCCGGACGAGCCCCTGGCCGTCCGATCCAGATCGGAGGGCTAGGACTAAATCCCTACGGGATCTAATCCAGGCCCTCGGATCCGGTCAAAGCGGTACCACGCGTTAGTAGCCGTCGGATCTAACTTGAAAACGCGACTTAATCCTGTGCGTCCACGCGTACCCCTTCGGTATGTTTTAATCTGGACCGTTGAAACTCATTTAAAACCCCCGCCTCGCATCTGGCCGCTGGATCCAGATCCAACGGCCCAGATCGCTCGGGTCCACGCGCATAGTCACGGGTTCACGGTGAACCTGGTTCACCGTGGGCCAGAGACTGTTTTTCTGTTTAAATAAAATTCCAGAAATTGATTTAAACTTTGAAAATTCATATCTTGCTCAAATTAACTCCAAATTTCACCATTCAAATTTTGTTAGAACCAGAATATTATTCTCTACACATTAATACAATAAAAACAGTATGTTTCTGTTACTTAAAATATTATTACTAAATAAATGAATAAAAAAATCCCTTAGGATTAAAATTTATAATACAGAAAATAAATTGGGAAAAATCCTAAAATATTAGACTTCACTGTTTTATATCAAACTCAGAATATTAAAATACTACTTCACATAAAAACACCCACAAATGATGTATGTTCCTTTATTTGGTGAATTTTATCTGTTTATTGAATGTATTGTTTATTTTCCGTATCGAGAAGACTACGAGTTCGTCGAGGAGCAGGAGTTCTACCCCGAGGTTCCTCCATCCCCATTTGCTGATCAAGGCAAGTCATCGACCACCTTTGTGGACACAGTTGATCATTATTGAGCCCATGATTTAATAAATTATTGCTATAACTCATAGGTTAATATTGCATTAGTCAAAGATCAAGCCCTACACTTATATTTATTAGATCCCCGTCCGTGTGTGCAAACCCAAGCCATGCTTATTGAGCCTCAACTCCTTGTCACTCTACAAATATTATATTAGCTAGTGCCCAATGTACCGGCACAACCGCTATAGGATATAAAGAATGAGTCGTAGAATAGATGAATTCTGGTATATGAAATACCCTGTTATTCTTGTCTCTGGACTCTGTTGGAGTAGGCTATGTTATAAGTATGGTGGGTTCCGGGTGCAAGCTCGGGTTTTGGTATGTCGCACCCGGGGCACTATAAGGACCGGTCTGCGGGATCTGTTGCAAAGCACTTCCGTACCAACCACAAGTCTAATGGGTAAGTCCTAACTGGAAGTATGGAACACTCCGTCTCACGGCACCATAGTGGAGGGGGCAAGGGGCTAGCCCTCAGGGCGCCTTGTACCGACGATGGCTCAAGAGGGGGTATTGTGGAAACTCGACATGGCGAGACACGGTACGAAACCTATAAGAGGGTGCTGTTGAGTCGGGGAAGACCATATGGAAGGTTTTGGCACGAGTTCCCGTGTGATGGGTCATCTCGTTACACTTCGGTGTAGGTGATGAGTGCGTGCCTTGTGGGTACAGTGGTACATCTCTGATCAGAGTAATTCAATCTTTTCGAAAAGCCGAGCCCACGGTCAAGGGCGGGTTGTGTGACTACTCGCAGTTAGTTTACAATTGTTTGAATGGATGAGTTATTCATGGCATGTAAGGACTGTTGTGCGGGGAGGTAAAACGTACTCCTCGAGTTAGAAGATGATGATGCATACACATGTTTACTTTTCAGTATTAATAAATTGATCACACTTAATGCTTTACAATTATGCTGCTTCCGCAAAACTAGCCACTTTCTCCCTTGTTATTTACCTTGCATTATAATTGCATTCGGTGGCTTGCTGAGTACATCTGTACTCACCCCGTTGACTCACAACATCAGTGCCCGTCTACTACGAGGAGGATGAAGGTCTGGAGTAGCGACCCAGTCAAGGCGAGACTGGAAGGAGGCGTTCATCTAGGACCCTTGATTTTATTAGTTTCTCTTCACTTTCATTCACTTTTGTATTAATGCGGTCTACGAACCGTGAATGATTGCCCGTAATGTACGTGGTCGCTTTATGAACGTCTTGGTTTATTGATTTTCTTTGGAATTTCAATAAAGGTCCTGATTTATTAAATCGGGGCGCGACAAGATGGTATCAGAGCCGACTTGACTGTAGGAAGCCAAACAGACCTGACCTTAGGACTTATATATATATTCGCTATACTTTACAAAAAAATTACTTATCCTCTCATCTTCTGAGATTTTTTTTCACAAAAATTTTTTTTTCTCTCTTTTGTAGATGCCGATCCGTACCGTGAATGGGAACCTTCGTGACGAGACCGGATTCATCCGCGAGCTACGCATGCTCGTCAGTTTCCTCGGATTCGAGCATGAGCCGATGTACCATGGAGTCTTCCCCGACGAGGAAGAGAGCTACTGCGAGGTCACCGTCGTCGTCCAGCCCTCCCCTCAGACAGCTCACACCTACCGCGGAGGAGGACCTACCTTCCTGGTAGCCAGTCAGCGCACCGCTCTCCAGGCACTTACGGAGCTCCGGATGATCTACGACAGCGAGCTCTACGACACGGACTTCCGCTTCGTACCTCTTCGCACCCCAGGGAGTCCACACAGTGTCTTCGTCAGCACCCTCTCTCAGCGCCATTCGGCGATTGGTCATACCATGCGCTTGTTGGAGGCCATGGATGATCTCCACTACGAGGCGCTGCAGGACGCCAATGGACAGCGCGACACTATCAGCTTCTACCGCCATTCCTCCGAGGACCTGAACCGCGAGAACGGAGAGCTTCGTCGCCGCATCCAGCAGGGACACCGCTTGGCTGCCGAGGCATAGGAGTTGCGGCGTCAAAATGAGCTCCTTCGACAGCGTGTCGCCACCAACCCACATCTCCGCTACCAGATCGAGGAATTGAAGAAGGACATAGAGGAGATCGCGCCTCTTCCGCCTCGCCGGAAGAAACCCCTTCAGACTCCCACTGTGAGGCCCAAGAGGATCTCCCGCAGCGCACCACCCGCCGGACCGTCCAGTTCCTCGACCCCGACCGTCTCCCTCGAGCCCGAGATCGAGCCGTCCCTTGAGCTGCCATAGACGTAGTTTTTACGATTGATTGTTATTTTCATTTTGCTTGATTGTATTAGCATTCATGTCAAAATATAAGGCATGAATGAAAGAATAAATAAATGTAACCGCAAGAACGGTATCCCTTTTGAAATAAAATATAAAGAAGTTCACCAAAATAAATGTGTACACATTGAAAATTCCAGGATGACCAACACCCAGGGATCAGACGCTCCTCAGAACGGAGGGGATAGTGGCAACCTGCCACAATGGGGAGCCACCGGGCAGAGGCAAGCCCCGGTCGCCAACCACCCCACTCTGGCCGAGATGATGGCCACACAAAACCAGCTGGTCTCAGCCCTTTTGCACCAGATGCAGCAGCAGCAGCAGCAGATGCAAGAGCAACAGCCTCATCTCTTCCGCCTCCACCAACAGCCCGAGCTGCCCAGACCTGCCACACCAGCTCCCGCCCCCGCGTCCCAGCTTTCGGAGTTCCTCCGAGTCCGCCCACCGACCTTCTCGAGCACCACCAACCCCATGGAGGCTGGGGATTGGTTGTGAGCTATCGAGAAGAAACTCGATCTGCTGACCTGCACCGAGCAGGAGAGGGTGGCCTTCGCCACCCACCAGCTTCATGGTCCCGCCGCGGAGTGGTGGGACAACCACCGCGAGACTCTGCCCGAGGGCCACGCCCTCACTTGGGCGGAGTTCTCGGCCGCCTTTCGTGCCGCCCACATCCCCGACGGCATCGTTGCCCAGAAGCAACAAGAGTTCCGAGATCTGCAGCAGGGGAGCAGATCTGTCACTGAGTATCTACATGAATTTAACCGTCTGGCCCGGTACGCACCAGAGGAGGTCCGTACGGACGCGGCCAGACAAGCCAAGTTCCTTAGGGGACTGAAGGACGAGTTGTCCCTACAACTCATCTCCGGAGATTTCGCCAACTTCCAAAAGTTGGTGAACAAGGCGATTATGCAAGAGACCCAACAGAATAAAGTTGACCTGAAGAAGAAGAGGATGATAGCCTTCAGGCAGAACCAGGGTATGGCCCAGAGACCCCGTTTTGCTCCACCCCCACCAGCGCCACAGTACCACCCCCGGCCTGTGTATCGCCCGGCGCCACCAGCTGCCAATGCCGGAACCAGCCAACCTCGTGCCGCTCTAGCCGCACCGACCGCCCCAGCTGCCCCGGCCAAGAAGGCAGAGATCCTACGCGACAAGCACGGCAAGCCCGTGGTTTGTTTCAACTGCCGTCAGGAGGGGCATTACTCCAATGCTTGCCCCCATCCTAAGCGCGTCCAAGGAGTTGCCGCGAACCCCGCCATCCGCGCCCGAGTCAATCACGTCACCGCGGAAGAAGCTCAGGCCGCACCAGAGATAGTGATGGGTAAGTTCTTGGTACATTCAACACTTGCAGTGGTTTTATTTGACACTGGAGCTACGCACTCCTTCATATCAACTGATTTTGTGGAAAAGAACAAACTAAACACCGAAGATCTACCCAGAGCCGTACAAATAGTCACCCCAGGAAAACAGACTCTAGCCCTAACATATAGCCCAAAGGTATGGATAGATATCCACGGCACCATATTCTGGGTCGACCCCATCCTAATAGAATGCCAAGGCCTAGATCTCATTCTAGGAATGGATTGGTTAAATAAATACCAAGGGGTGATAGAATGTGCCCAGAGAAAAGTGACTGTGACCAGCAAAGAAGGGACTGCCGTCACCTTTCAGATGCCAAGACTAAAGATAAGAAGACCAAGACTGCACCAGACTATCTTGGAAGAAATACCGATAGTCTGTGAATACCCGGACGTGTTTCCAGAGGATTTACCAGGAATGCCACCTAGGAGGGACATAGAGTTCAGGATTGACTTGGTGCCTGGAACCACCCCTATTTACAAGCGACCATACCGGATGGCCGCCAATGAATTAGCTGAGATGAAGCAACAATTGGAGGATCTTAAGAAGAAAGGCTATATCAGACCAAGCACATCACCGTGGGGTGTGTCGCGCCCCGATTTAATAAATCAGGACCTTTATTGAAATTCCAAAGAAAATCAATAAACCAAGACGTTCATAAAGCGACCACGTACATTACGGGCAATCATTCACGGTTCGTAGACCGCATTAATGCAAAAGTGAATGAAAGTGAAGAGAAACTAATAAAATCAAGGGTCCTAGATGAACGCCTCCTTCCAGTCTCGCCTTGACTGGGTCGCTACTCCAGACCTTCATCCTCCTCGTAGTAGACGGGCTCTGATGTTGTGAGTCAACGGGGTGAGTACAGATGTACTCAGCAAGCCACCGAATGCAATTATAATGCAAGGTAAATAACAAGGGAGAAAGTGGCTAGTTTTGCGGAAGCAGCATAATTGTAAAGCATTAAGTGTGATCAATTTATTAGTACTGAAAAGTAAACATGTGTATGCATCATCATCTTCTAACTCGAGGAGTACGTTTTACCTCCCCGCACAACAGTCCTTACATGCCATGAATAACTCATCCATTCAAACAATTGTAAGCTAACTGCGAGTAGTCACACAACCCGCCCTTGACCGTGGGCTCGGCTTTTCGAAAAGATTGAATTACTCTGATCAGAGATGTACCACTGTACCCACAAGGCACGCACTCATCACCTACACCGAAGTGTAACGAGATGACCCATCACACGGGAACTCGTGCCAAAACCTTCCATATGGTCTTCCCCGACTCAACAGCACCCTCTTATAGGTTTCGTACCGTGTCTCGCCATGTCGAGTTTCCACAATACCCCCTCTTGAGCCATCGTCGGTACAAGGCGCCCTGAGGGCTAGCCCCTTGCCCCCTCCACTATGGTGCCGTGAGACGGAGTGTTCCATACTTCCAGTTAGGACTTACCCATTAGACTTGTGGTTGGTACGGAAGTGCTTTGCAACAGATCCCGCAGACCGGTCCTTATAGTGCCCCGGGTGCGACATACCAAAACCCGAGCTTGCACCCGGAACCCACCATACTTATAACATAGCCTACTCCGACAGAGTCCAGAGACAAGAATAACGGGGTATTTTATATACCAGAATTCATCTATTCTACGACTCATTCTTTATATCCTATAGCGGTTGTGCCGGTACATTGGGCACTAGCTAATATAATATTTGTAGAGTGACAAGGAGTTGAGGCTCAATAAGCATGGCTTGGGTTTGCACACAAGGACGGGGATCTAATAAATATAAGTGTAGGGCTTGATCTTTGACTAATGCAATATTAACCTATGAGTTATAGCAATAATTTATTAAATCATGGGCTCAATAATGATCAACTGTGTCCACAAAGGTGGTCGATGACTTGCCTTGCTCAGCAAATGGGGATGGAGGAACCTCGGGGTAGAACTCCTGCTCCTCGACGAACTCGTAGTCTTCTCGATACGGAAAATAAACAATACATTCAATAAACAGATAAAATTCACCAAATATTAAACATACACATTTGTAGGTTTTATTATGTGAAGTAATATTTTTAATATTCTGAGTTTTATATAAAACAGTGAAGTCTACTATTTTAGGATTTTTTCCAATTTATTTTCTGTATTATTTATTTTAATCATAAGGGATTTTTATTCATTTATTTATTAATAATATTTTGGTCAACAGAAACATACTGTTTTTATGGCATTAATGTGTGGAGAATAATATTCTGGTTCTAACAAAATTTGAATGGTGAAATTTGGAGTTAATTTGAGCAAGATATGAATTTTCAAAGTTTAAATCAATTTCTGGAATTTTATTTAAACAGAAAATGGGTCCTGGTCCACGGTGAGCCTGGCCCACGGTGGACCGCACCACTGTGCGCGTGGACCGAACCGATCTGGATCGTCCGATCCAGATCGAGCGGCCGGGCGCGAGGCGGGACGTTTAAATGAATTTGAACGGCTGTGATTAAAACGTGACAGATGGGTACATGTGGACGCACCGGATGGATCCGGGGGTTTAAGTAACGATCGACGGTTGCGATCGCACGATACCCCTTCGATCGGATCCGAGGGCCTGGATTAAATCCCGAAGGGATTTAATCGTGGCCCTCCGATCGTGATCGGATGGCCTCGATCGCGTCCGGCACGGCACGTCGTAAAGGGGTCGAGTACCCCTTCGTCTCCGGCGACGGCGGGCTCGGGTGCGGCCATGGCGGCGACGGCGAGGGCCTAGGGGCTTAGCTAGGGCTAAAAATGGAACGCGGGGAGGATGGCGATCACGACGGTACCTCGGGTGGTGACGAAGGGGCCTGGAGGTGACCGGCGGCGAGCGTAGACGGTGGGGAGGCCTCGGGTGCTCGTCGGCGTCGATGATCCGGTGGTCTTCACGGCCAACCGAGGGGTGGCCGAGGACGGGTGAGCTCTGGTGGTCACGACGGTGGCGACGACGTGGACGGAGGAGGTCCGAGACGACGGCGAGGGCTCGCCGGAGTCTAAACAGAGGAGAAAATCGAAAACGGGGGTGGCGGCGCTCTGGGGGGCGAGGGCTCGGGCTACGGCGTTGTGGGGTGAGTGCGGCGACCAGAGGGGTTCTTATAGGGGGTCGCCGGCGTCAGGATGGCAGGGAACCGAGGGGATCCCGAGGGCTCCGGCGATCCCTTACCAAAGCTCCGGGTAGCTTTCCTAAAGCGTAAAAACGCGTTGCTATGGATGGAAAGGAGGCGGCGGCATGCGGGGGAAGTGATCCGGGACGATCCGGGCGATCGCGGGCTGCCGGCGGCGAGAAGCAGAAGGTGATCGCCGGGAGGAAGGAAGGGGGCGATCCCCTTCCATCGGAGACGAAGCACCTAACAGGTGGGCTCCACCTGTCAGTGGGCGAACGGGAAAGGAAAGGGCCGACAGGCGGGGCCGAGTGGTCAGTGGCGCGGCGGGGCTGGCAGGTGGGACCAAGCGGGCGTGGGCGGGAGAGGGAGGCGGGGAAGAGCGCCGACAGGCGGGGCCCGTTTGTCAGAGAGAGAACAGTGGTGGGCTGGGCCTAAAAGGCTTTAGGAGGGGGTTTCGGGGTTGAGGCCCAATAAGCATTTTAAATTCTTTTCTGATTTAAATTAATTCCAGGAATTCATTTATTTGATTAAGGGTTGAATCACTGTTGATAAAAATTTGTAAAAATTCCTAAAATTATATCTTGGTTTCTAGTTCATCTCATAAAATTTTCAAGTCCGGATTTCAAGTATTTCTCCCTGTTTGGCTTTATTTGGGTTCTTTTGGGATTTTTCCTTTAATAATAAATCAAAAATGATTTGAATAATATTTTTTCTTTTTATTTTATTCCTTTTAATTTCAGGGGTGTTACAATCCTATCCCCCTTACAGAGAATCTCGTCCTCGAGATTCGGCTCAATCCTTGAATAGCTCAGGATGCTGTGCCTTGAGTTCATCTTCTTTTTCCCATGTAGATTCCTCTACCGGATGATTGCTCCACTGCACTTTGCAGAAGCGGATGACTCGACTCCTGGTGGTTCTTTCTTTGACTTCTAATATCTTGACCGGCTTTTCTACATAGGTCAGATCCTCTTGGACATCCAACTGCTGAAGATCCACTTGCTCCGTGGGGACGCTGTAACGCCCTGAATTTTATCAGGCGTTAAAAATAAAATAAAGTAATTAATAAATAAATTTCAAGAAAAGGATTCAGTATAAATCGATAAATAAGAAATCTAAAATGTGAGCTTAAAATTTTCATTTAAAAATAAATCGCGACTAGTGTAATTTTCCCAAATTTTTTCGGGATTTTTGGTGCAAATGAATTAATTAAGATATAATCGATATCATTTTATCGCAAAACTCTAACACTAATTATTAAAATATATTTCAACACAAATGTTGTGTGAATAAAATATATGATATTTCAATTAAAAATAATATAAAACCAAATAAAATTTGGCAAGAGAAATTTCTAATAAATTTCTCCCACCTCAAATATATTTAGGTTTTTATTAAGAATTTTTGTAACTAGAATAGTAATCCATAATATTTCAATGAATAACTTTAATAAAAAAATAATAATTGAATCACTATCTTTCCAATATAATTTAAATCATCATTTCCGACTATCTATATCTTTTCCCAATCAAAAATCCGTAGGAATCAACGTTCTATTTTCGGTCGCGAAATTAAAATCCCATTTTAACTACATGTTTAAATCCCATTAAAAATCACTTTAAAAATTATTTTTATATTCCCAAAAATGAATTAAAAACCTTGTTTTGGTGTTCATGTTCGGAAATTTCTAATTTCGACGCGAATACAAAATTAATTGATTTTTCAAACCGCCGTTTATTCGTTAAAATATTCACACGTTATTTCTTTAAAATCCAAGATTTCTAAATTTATTTTAAATTTCAAACTTTCCAAAAACTTTTAACTTTTTCTTAAAATTTCAATTTTTAATTTTCAGAAAAATATTTTCCTATTTTTTTCCTCCTTTCCTTTTCTTTTCTTCCTTTTTCCCTTTTTCTCTTCCTTCTTTTTCCTTTCCTTCTCTCTCCTTGCTTTCTTTTCTTCCTGCGCACCTCCCTTGGCTGCACGCACAGCCACCTCCACTCCCTCCTTCCATTTCTCCATTCCTCTTCCTTTTTTCCTCTTTCCTTCTCCTCACTCTATTTTCCTTCCTTTCTCTTTCCATTTCTCTCCCTTTCTATTTTTCCCTCCTCCTTCCATTTCTCCATTCCCCTTCCTTTTTTCCTCTTTCCATCTTTTCCCTCTATTTTCCTTATTTTCTCTTTCCATTTATCTCTCTTTCTATTTCTCCCTCCTCTTTCCATTTCTCACTCCTC
This sequence comes from Zizania palustris, assembly GCA_019279435.1. Lineage (NCBI taxonomy): Eukaryota > Viridiplantae > Streptophyta > Magnoliopsida > Poales > Poaceae > Zizania > Zizania palustris. The sequence goes on from JAAALK010000082.1 coordinate 58,958,343, forward strand.
TTTCCATTTTTCCATAGCCCTTCTCCCCCTATAAAAACCATGCCACCCTCTCATTCTCCCCACACCACCCTCTCCTCCTCCCTATGCCACCCTCTCCAAAACCATCCACGTCAGTTGCGCAGCCATGTCGTCCTGTGCCCCGTGCGCCATCTGTTGTATAGCGCCAAGCCGATACTCCGCATCATCGTCTTTTGTTCCCTCCCGGTGAGAACACATTTTCTTTTGATTCACTTGCTCCTATCAATTAAATTATTCCATGTCTAATTATCGCATCATAATTATTTCTATTCCACTATGTCATCTTGTTCATCGATACGTTTCAACTATTAATTAATATTGATCCTAAAATATCATTATCAAAACCGGATGATCCCGCTTTGATTATAATATATATAATGGGTTATTCTCGTATCGTCCCTTAATCCTTGAGAATCTATTTAATCTAATTTATTCGTTATTTTTACTTGATCCTTTATCGTCAAATTAATAATATTTATCTCGATTTATTAGGTCAAAATCTCATTTCAACTATGTATTTAAATTTCGTTAAAAATCCTTTTTAAAACTATTTTTATATATTGAATTAAGAAGAGAAAAATAAATACAAATCATGATATATAACTCAGGATTTGAGATGAGTAATTTATGTTAAGTTTCTAAAGACAAAATAAATTTTTATAAGATTTTATAAATTTTATTTTAAATTGCAGAAAATAAAATTTAAATTATATGGACCGTGTATGAATAATAAAATGGTTAAAACAACGAGGAATTAAGAATCTCAAAAAGAATTCAAATTTTGGGTTTGGAAATTTTTATTAAATTCTTCAAGCTAAAAATATACACTAGGCTTTTATTTGAATTTTTAATATTTTTATAACTATTACAATAAATACAAACATCATATAAGAAATTGGTTAAACTTCATTTATATACTCTCCCCAAAAATTCATATCTCCTTCAATTTATCTCCAAATTCGACCATTCAAATTTTGTAAAATCTATCTTTTTATTATCTACACTTTTATGCAATAAAAACAATATGTTTATTTGGCACATAATAATCTTATTAAATAAAGAAAAGCCCCCTTTAGGATTTAATTATTATTTCATTTAAGTAATTCAGAAAAACCCTTAAAAAATTATATATTAATTTCAGATGATATATTGACTCCCTTTTCACTGTTTGTAATACAATAAAAATAGAATATTCATTTTGCTCACTTTATTCTATTAAATAATATTGCAAAAGCTCTTTTAGGACATTTAATTAATTCATTTAATGAAAAGTCAACACTTTATGAAAATATCCTAAAAACTTATATAATAACTTCAGAAGACATAATAACTTAATTTCACTTTTTTTTACTACAATAAAACATTAAGGTTAATTGTATACCTTTTTGCTTCATCTCTAAAAAGGGGAAATAAAAACCCCTAGGAAAAATAATTACATCAAGTCATAAATTCAGAAATTTCATTAAAAATCAATCTTAAATATTTAAGTAACAATTCCCTAAAATTTAAGACTTTATCTCCTTTACTTAAATCCAACAAAAACATGTATGTTGATATGGTTGATTTGTTTTGGATTGTTTATTGAATGTTTTATTTACTTTTCCGTATCGAGAAGACTACGTTGTCGTCGAAGAGCCGGAATATTTTCCCGAGGTTCCACCTTCACCATTCGCGGATCAAGGCAAGTCATCGACCGTCTCTGTGGAAACAGTTGATCATAATTGAGCCCATGTTTTAAATAAATTATCGCTATAACCCATAGGTTAATATTGCATTAGTCAAATATCCAAGCCTTACACTTATATATTTAGTAGATCCCCGTCCTTGTGTGCAAACCCAAGCCATGCTTATTGAGCCTTAACTCCTTGTCACTCTACTATAAGAATATTAGCTAGTGCCCAATGTACCGGCACAACTGCTATAGGTTAAAAAGAACGAGTCATAGATAGCTGGATTCAGTATATGAATTTCCCCTGTTTATTCTCGTCTCTGGACTCTGTTGGAGTTGGCTAAGTGATAAGTATGGTGGGTTCTGGGTGCAAGCTCGGGTTTTGGTATGTCGCACCCGGGGCACTATAAGGACCGGTCTGCGGGATCTGTTGCAAAGCATTTCCGTACCAACCACAAGTCTAATGGGTAAGTCCTAACTGGAAGTGTGGAACACTCCGTCTCACGGCACCATAGTGGAGGGGGCAAGGGGCTAGCCCTCAGGGCGCCTTGTACCGACGATGGCTCAAGGGGGGGTATTGTGGAAACTCGACATGCCGAGACACGGTACGAAACCTATAAGAGGGTGCTGTTGAGTCGGGGAAGAACATATGGAAGGTTTTGGCACGAGTTCCCGTGTGATGGGTCATCTCGTTACACTTCGGTGTAGGTGATGAGTGCGTGCCTTGTGGGTACAGTGGTACATCTCTGATCAGAGTAATTTAATCTTTTCAAAAAGCCGAGCCCACGGTCAAGGGCGGGTTGTGTGACTACTCGCAGTTAGTTTACAATTGTTTGAATGGATGAGTTTTTCATGGCATGTAAGGACTGTTGTGCGGGGAGGTAAAACGTACTCCTCGAGTTAGAAGATGATGATGCATACACATGTTTACTTTTCAGTACTAATAAATTGATCACATTAATGCTTTACAATTATGCTGCTTCCGCAAAACTAGCCACTTTCTCCCTTGTTATTTACCTTGCATTATAATTGCATTCAGTGGCTTGCTGAGTACATCTGTACTCACCCCGTTGACTCACAACATCAGAGCCCGTCTACTACGAGGAGGATGAAGGTCTGGAGTAGCGACCCAGTCAAGGCGAGACTGGAAGGAGGCGTTCATCTAGGACCCTTGATTTTATTAGTTTCTCTTCACTTTCATTCACTTTTGTATTAATGCGGTCTACGAACCGTGAATGATTGCCCGTAATGTACGTGGTCGCTTTATGAACGTCTTGGTTTATTGATTTTCTTTGGAATTTCAATAAAGGTCCTGATTTATTAAATCGGGGCGCGACAGACGCGGAGGCACTTCTTGAGTTGAGACACATGAAACACGTCATGCACTCCAGCCAATGAGGGCGGTAATTCCAACTGATAAGCTACTTCGCCTTGGCGTCGGACAACGGGAAATGGGCCAACATATCGAGGGGCCAACTTTCCTCTCATGTTAAACCGTTGAGTTCCACGGAGAGGTGTAACCCGAAGGTAGACATGATCTCCTTCTTCAAAGGCTAGGTCTCGACGGCGATTGTCTGCGTAGCTCTTTTGTCGCGATTGGGCTGTCTTGAGTCGGTCTCTGATGATTCGTACCTTCTCTTCAGCTTCTCGAAGAATGTCGGTTCCGAATACTTGGGATTCACCAGTTTGGTCCCAAAGTAGAGGCGTTCTGCACTTACGTCCATATAGGGCTTCAAAAGGAGACATCTGAAGGCTGGCTTGATAGCTGTTGTTGTATGAAAATTCAGCGTACGGCAAGCTCTTGTCCCAAGTGGCTCCAAAATCCAAAACACATGCTCGAAGCATATCCTCTAGTATTTGATTTACCCTTTCTGTTTGTCCATCTGTCTGAGGATGGTAGGCGGTACTGAAATTCAATCTCGTGCCCATCTCCTCTGGAGGTTCTTCCAAAAACGAGAGGTAAACTGACTTCCTCGGTCAGATACTATCTTCTTGGGCACTCCATGAAGACATACTATCCGGGCCATATATAGCTCTGCTAGCTTAGGTCCACTGAAGGTTGTCTTGACGGCTATGAAATGGGCTACTTTCGTAAGCCGATCAATGATCACCCAAATAGAATCATACCCCAGTTGGGTCTTTGGTAATCCGGTGATGAAGTCCATCCCGATCTCTTCCCACTTCCATTCCGGCACTTTAAGTGGCCGTAACAATCCTGCAGGTCTCTGATGTTCAGCTTTTACTCTTCTGCAGGTGTCACATTCGGCGACGAACTGGGCAATCTCTCTTTTCATGCTAACCCACCAATAGCGTTCCTTCAGATCTTGGTTCATCTTGGTACTGCCGGGATGAATGGAGTACAATGTCTCATGGGCTTCTCTTAAGATAAGAGTCTTTATTTCAGGTTTATCCGGCACACATATCCGAGTTCCAAACCATATGGTGCCATTCTCGTCTTCTGAAAATCCGGGGGCTTTTCCTTGTCTCATGTTCTTCTTAATGGCAGCTATATCTGGGTCCTCCATCTGAGCCTCACGGATCTGCTCGAACAAGACAGGTTGGGTTTCCAAGGTGGCTAGGTATGCTCTTGTGGTTACCCCAAGATTTAATTTTTCCATCTCCCTACATAACAGGGGTGCGTGTTCTTGAATCATCATGGCTGTGCAATATCCCTTGCGACTTAACGCATCTGCTACCACATTTGCTTTTCCTGGGTGGTAGTGGATACCTAAGTCATAGTCCTTGATTAGTTCCAACCATCGTCTTTGCCTCAGATTAAGGTCAGGTTGTGTGAAGATATACTTCAAGCTCTTGTGATCCGTAAAGATTTCACAGCGATTTCCAACCAGATAGTGCCTCCAAATCTTAAGGGCGTGCACTACGGCGGCTAATTCCAAATCATGAGTCGGATAATTCAACTCATGGGGTCTCAACTGTCGGGAGGCATAAGAGATTACTTTTCCATCTTGCATAAGAACACATCCTAATCCTTGGCGAGATGCGTCGCAATAGATATGGAAGTCTTGCGGATATCCGGTAGGGTCAGTATAGGTGCAGATACCAAACGAGTCTTGAGGGTGCGGAAACTTTCCTCGCATTCAGGAGTCCATTCAAACTTTTCTCCTTTCTGCAACAGCTTGGTCATTGGCTTGGCTATCTTAGAAAAATTCTCGATAAATCTTCGGTAATATCCGGCCAATCCCAAAAACTTCGTATCTCAGATACGTTCGTGGGTGGCAACCAATCCGTAACTGCTTCTACGGTGGCAGGGTCTACTGCGATTCCTTGCGCAGAGATGATGTGTCCGAGGAACTTTACTTCTGCCGTCCAAAACTTGCATTTGCTGTACTTGGCATATAATTGGTGTTCCCTTAGCTTTCCTAAGGTTAACCGGAGGTGAGTCTCGTGCTCCTTCTGGTCCTTGGAATAGATGAGGATGTCGTCGATGAAAACCACTATAAACTTGTCCAAATATTCCATGAACACTTTATTCATCATATTCATGAAGAATGCAGGGGCGTTGGTCAATCCAAGGACATAACCGTGCACTCGTATAATCCATAACGGGTAGTGAAGGCCGTCTTGGGTATATCTTCTTCTCGGATCCTCAACTGATGGTAACCAGACCGTAGGTCGATCTTCGAGAATACCGTAGCTCCTTTGAGTTGGTCGAAGAGGTCATCGATCCGAGGCAAACGGGTACTTATTCTTGATTGTTACCTCATTCAAGGCGCGGTAATCCACACACATACGCTTTGCCTTGTCTTCTTTCTTCTCGACGAAGATGACGGGGGCACCCCACGGTGATGTGCTTGGTCTGATATAGCCTTTCTTCTTAAGATCCTCCAATTGTTGCTTCATCTCAGCTAATTCATTGGCGGCCATCCGGTATGGTCGCTTGTAAATAGGGGTGGTTCCAGGCACCAAGTCAATCCTGAACTCTATGTCCCTCCTAGGTGGCATTCCTGGTAAATCCTCTGGAAACACGTCCGGGTATTCACAGACTATCGGTATTTCTTCCAAGATAGTCTGGTGCAAGTCTTGGTCTTCTTATCTTTAGTCTTGGCATCTGAAAGGTGACGGCAGTCCCTTCTTCGCTGGTCACAGTCACTTTTCTCTGGGCACATTCTATCACCCCTTGGTATTTATTTAACCAATCCATTCCTAGAATGAGATCTAGGCCTTGGCATTCTATTAGGATGGGGTCGGCCCAGAATATGGTGCCGTGGATATCTATCCATACCTTTGGGCTATATGTTAGGGCTAGAGTCTGTTTTCCTGGGGTGACTATTTGTACGGCTCTGGGTAGATCTTCGGTGTTTAGTTTGTTCTTTTCACAAAATCAGTTGATATGAAGGAGTGCGTAGCTCCAGTGTCAAATAAAACCACTGCAAGTGCTGAATGTACCAAGAACTTACCCATCACTATCTCTGGTGCGGCCTGAGCTTCTTCCGCGGTGACGTGATTGACTCGGGCGCGGATGGCGGGGTTCGCGGCAACTCCTTGGACGCGCTTAGGATGGGGGCAAGCATTGGAGTAATGCCCCTCCTGACGGCAGTTTGAAACAAACCCGGGATTGCCGTGCTTGCGCGCAGG